>JAQGBH010000596.1:0-46837 GCA_034698265.1 Sminthurinus aureus
ACATTTCGCATGTATTCAAATGTATAAGAATGTATTCATGTATTCCCATGTATACATTTCAATACATTTCAATACATGAACGTTGGTGTGGGGTATGCACAATGCACAACACACACACACACACATGTATATTATCATGTATGTATACGTGCATTTAATATATTGAATATTATTATTATTACTATAAATGCTGTAAATTGTAAATTATAGCGTTTGATGAAGGATTAAGTTTTAATATACACACACATACATATGTATATGTATGTACGTTACACCTGAAATGTACCAATAAAAGACAGAAAGAAAGAAAGGAGAACTAAGGAAAAAAACTCTAGCGTAAATTAAGATAGTTCACTAGAATCTACAGTCATTGAACGGCTGAACCCCCATACCGTCCCTTTTTACTCGATTCTCGAGTACTTTAACGTTTTATGTGTATTCACGTTAAACGTTGTTTGAGTAAATTCTTTGTACTATGTAGTTTTGTGCATACATCACATACAAGACAAGAACCGAAAGATAGGCAGTAAATGAGATATGAATGTTGAATGCTAGAATGAAGACGGCAATTGCTATTGTAATTGTAGAGCAAGTATAAAGTATACAAAATGCATGTATATACTTTCTTTTTACTTCTTTTTGGGATTAGATGTTGGAGTTTGGAGCTTCGAGTTATTGAGGTGAAATAGAAGATAAAGTGTATGTATAGTGTAGTTTGTAGTGTGTCTATATTTTTAAAGAAATAACACCAGTTGGTCACTCTCTACTCTCTATACTCTCGTATAGTCATACATACTACAGTTCAGGTTAAAGGAAAAAAGAGAAGTTTGGGAAAAATCTTTTGTTATTTTCAGTTTCTTGAGAAAGAACCAAGACGAAGAAGAAAAAGCATGAGCAACGTTGCCCTTTTTCGCAGTGAAAAATTCTTTACTTGTCTCTCTTTCTCTGTTGTTATTCCTGTACAGTGAACAGTGTCTAGTGTATAGTGTACATTGTACATGTTCATTTCACACAGAAAAGAACAGAACACAGGGGGGATGAATGGTATGGAATTTTGGAAAAAAAGGAGAGTAATAAATGGAAGATGGAAGCCTCTACCAGTCAGTTTCTGTTAGGATTGTTAGTATCTTGAAATTGGGCAAGAAATTTGGAATGAAATAATGGAAAAATGGAAAGGTAAAGTTTCTAAAGTTTCTAGCTCTTGCTCTCGTTCTGTGTATAATGTATAGTGCTGTATAGTGTAATATTATAGTATACCGTCCGTTCTTTTACTGGTTCTTTTTTTCCTAACTGGCAAACTAACCGAGTAGAGAGAGTAGAGGGGGTCAAAACTCAAAAACACAAAACACCAACAGGAGTGTGAGGCAGAGGCAGTCAGTGTTCACAAATAGGGTGCGAATTCATGATGACGATGAGGCACAGTGGCGAGAAAATGGGGAGATCTCTTGACTAGTTGGATTGAGTGTAGAAAAATGATGACTATACCTTTTTTTCTGCCTTTTCTCGCTCTCTCTCTCTGACTCGCTCCTTTCGTTTAGTTTAGTTTAGTTAGTTAGTTTTTCATATGTATCCTTCTTTTTTGTGTGTATTTGTGTGTGTGTGAGGACGTATACCTTTTAGTCACTTTTCTGAAGGACTTTTTTTTTCTCCTTTCTTCTCTGGTCTCTGGTCTTTGGTCTTCTCACTTCTGAACTGAAATTCAACACACTAGATACTAGACACACTGGTAACTGTGTAGATATCTTTTCTATCTTCTTCTTTCTACGTTCTACATATGTAATATTGGGGATGCAAATATGTCTTGGCTCTTGACTTGGTTTGGTTTGACTTGGAAGCAACATGAGGATATCTTTTCTGGAATTTCCATGGTATGTCAAACCCCTTGTACTTGGAATTTGAAGCATATGCATTAGTGTTGCGGCTCATCTTGTTTAAAGGTCCGAACTGTCAATTAACTCGTGTCATACTATCATTTGATCGCTTTCAGCTTTCGTCGTCCATCAACCAACTACCAAATACCAAATACCGCCTCAACCAGCTATTTAACTTTGAACTTTTGAGTAACATGAGGTTTTACTAGTTACTAGATGTATGTACATTGTACATTGTACATATGTGTAATATCTTGTTCTGGGCCGTTATTCGTCTTCCCTCTTGCTCCAGCAACTCTCAACATGATAAGTTACCATAGTCATTTTTCTCAAAGTAATTAGCTAGCTTCGGAAGTTGTATTATTATTATTATTATTATGCGTATGTTGTATGCGCGTAGTCACTTCGTCTTTACATTTTACATGCATCCTACTACACTCCTAATAATACACTCTACACTCTTCTCTCTTCTCCAGTTGTTAATTACTCTCCGAAATATTTTTTATAATGATCCCTTCACGGACATCATTATCTTTGATTTTCCCCCTCTACTCTATTCTCCATCAAGCATCCACCATCCACATTTGGTCTACGAAATTGAGATGTAAGGGGTATTTTTCACCATTTTAAGACGATACTCACAACTTGTTCCCACAAGCTATATTCAAGAAATATTATGTATACCTCAAAATTCATGGGGAAAAGAATATACGGAAAAGAAATTCCATTGAAAATCGTTTGTCGTTTTATAAAGCCTTTTAATAGGTTACCAAAAATAAGACATTTATAAAATCTTTTGCTATTGTTGTTGTTGATGATGATGATATTTGTTTTTGGATCAATTGATTGAATAAATCACAAATGACTCAATTGAATTTTATTCATTATCATTCATCATATTGTGAAAACAAGATTAGGATTTGTAAAAATATTTGGATTTTCTTAATCTTTCTATTTACAAATGTTTAATAATAGTAATATACAGATATATTGACATTGATACACATTGATAATGGATGGAGAATATAGGTTCTAGAATCGTGAGAAAAGTCGTGAAAATAGTAAGATGTGGTAATAATAATGATACAGCAAATACAAAATACAGGATATATATTCAATATTGTATACATAAAATCTAAATGCAGGTATCAATGATTTGAAGGAGAAAATCCAGGGTATTTCCTCCATTATATAAAAAAAAGTATACAAGATATCGTACAAGAAGGCCAAACCAAGCTAAAGAAAAAAGAGACGAAGAAGAAGAGATCAACCTTGGATTTCTTTTCAATTTCATCCAGTCTTAAATAAATTATTGTAGATTGTAGGTAAGAAAAAAAATAAACCTTGCCTTACGCTACGCTGTACAACGCATAACGCATACCTTCCAGTTACTTTCCAGACCAGGCCAATCCAATCCAAGTCTCAGACTATGCACATTGTACAATGTATAATGTAGACATAAAAAAGGTTATGAATGTTTTAATCCGCGTTTTAAAAATTGAATTCATTCGTTGAATGTATCTTCTTGGTCTTGGTCTTCATCTTCATCTTGGTTGTACATGTGTTTATTCTACTAGGCATTCTCCATGTATCGTTTCCTATCCTATCCTATCTTTTTGTTTGGGTAGACAGAAAGAAGCCCTTAATTGGAAGAAGAAGATATTTACATTTTGTACTAGTTGCTTTCTACGTACAGTGTACAGTGTACAGCGTACGGTGTACATGTAAGTCAACCTTAAAATACAAAATAAATGTGTATAGTGTATAGGTACTGGATTATTATTACGGCATAAGAGTATAATGTATAAAGTATATAATACATTGGCTGTCAGGCTGATTGAATGAAGAAGTTTTATAAAGTTTGTCTTCCTTTTCCTTGCCTTTCCATTCCTTTCCTTTGGAAGTTGGAACGTTGATTCTACATTCTACCTTGTACATTCTATGCTCTATGTATCTTCCAGTATACTGTATACAGCATATGGATGAAATGGGCCCTATTGATGCTGGTTTGGTTTGGCTTGCCTTGTTGTTTTGTTACATTGTGTATTGTGTATTGTGTACATGTATAATAATGTATATCTATGGGATTGTGAGATGTGAGGAGTATAGAATGTAGAATATAGAATATAGAGGATGAGATGATATGGTGCGTAGGAGAGAGAGAGAGAGAGAGAAAGAAACAGAGAAGTAGAGAAAAGAAAAGGAGGCAACAAGATGGTGTCTTCATATGAAGGAAGAATCCCCTGGTACTTGGTAGGGACGGCGGCATTAATCTAGGGCCCATGCTCTCTCTATGTATGTATACATGCTTTAGATTCTAGACTCTAAACTCTAGCTCTAAACCGAGAACTCCTTGACAGGCACAGCAAAAGAGAGGAGTAGGTAGAGAGATAGATAGATAGAGAGATAGATATACATGTATTATATTATATATACGAGGAATTTATAGCCCAGAGCAAGGAGTGGTCAGGCAACTTTAGTTGAGTTGTAAAGCTGGGCCTGTCATCTCAGATGGGTTTTAGAGTTGCAATTGCTTGGAAGGGCATGGTTTCACTCTCTCTCTTCTCTCTTCCATCGTTCTAGTTGAACGTTGCACACTGCACACACAAAACCTTAGACATAGACATAGACAACACGTACACAAACTACAAAATACAAACTCATGCACATTCACAGCACACCAAACTCCAAACTCCAAACTCCAAACAACACACCACACAACAAAACCTTCGACTTGGACTTTTCAGTGTTTTTGTGTTTTGTTATTTATTCAAGTTCTCAGTGCCTAGTAAATAGTGTCTACGGTTTTACATTTACCTGTACGGATTCTCATATAATATAACGTTTTATTTTGTGTTTTCCTACTCCATACTCGATAGTCGATACTCCAGTGTGTTCATTCTGAATTCTGGATAATACTAAGTGCCTGAGCTGAAACTATTTAATATTTAATATTTTTCAAGACATTTTAATTTTGTGGTTCTTACTGTTACTCTTACTGTTAGTGTTGCTGTTTGTAGTGGATAGTGGAGGACTGGAAAATCCAAATCCAAATCAAAAACTGACTGAAAATTAAGATTTTAGTGTATTAAGAATATATAATGTAGCAGTGTAGAGTGTAGAGTGTGGACTGTATAGTGTAGAGGGTGTAGGAAAAAGTGAGTAGTGAGCAAGTATTTAAGAGGGAAGAATGTGATACAGAAAACACAATACACAATGTGAATAATAATCATCGTAATTATTATTGTGCAAGCTGTAAGCTATAAGTTCTCAGCGAACCGAGCTCACTCATTCGTTCACTCGTTCACTCACTCTTTCACTTACTTACTCGAGTGATTACATATTTTAGTTAATAACTCTATTAAGTGTTCTTCATCGAGGATCGCGGATCGAGAATCGAGGATGTACAACTCCAACCACTGCTATTACTACTACTCCTATTCTTCCTACTTTTACGACTTGCACTCCCAATTGCATATCAAAAGTGTAAACTGTATACAAAATGTGTAGAGTGTAGAGTGTAGAGAGAATATGATTTGATTGAGTAATTATAGAAATACAAAAAGGGATGGATAGATATTTATTAGAGAATGAATAATATAATATTTTGTACACGGTACATGGAACATGGAAGGAGCAAGATTATGATTACTAGTGGAGCAATCATCAAAATGCTGACAGGGAAACGTGTGGGTGGACAAAGATTGTTGATAACTGTATCATTATCATTATTACTATTATTGATTCCGAATTTTGAATGAGCCAATGCTCAATCCTCAATCACTGATCCGCATATTTATTTATCAATATGAATTGAACTGTTATAGAACTGTTAAGTGACTCACTGACTTGTGTGTGACATTGTTTGTTCCTCGTTGTTAGTCGTTTGTCGTTTCTCCTTTGTCCTTAGTTTTAAACTAGTTTTAAACTAGCGCATGGATTTTGTTTCGCTTCGTGTCCTTTCGCTTCCAAGTTTTTTGTTTCGGAATTCGGAAAACAAAAACAAACCAGAGACATGTGCAAATAATATCAAGACATTCAAAACATTCAAAATTCAAAAATGCAGTTGAATGGACAAATAAATAAACGTTTGAAAATGCCAAATGAATGAATAATGAATGAACAGTTAATTGAACGGCGGATTGATTTATCTATCTATCTTCAAGTTATAAATTTTTGAGAGGAAAAATAACAGCAAGCCAGAAAGATTTTTAATATAGAATTTAAAAGTGATGGAATTGTTTAATATGTTTAGTTGTTTAATTATTTATTGTGTACACACTAATGTGGATTGACAAAAAGTAGAGATTATAAAAAAATTGGAAACTAAGTACGTTTTCTACCAGAAAGAAAAAATATTTTGAATATTAAACAATAAATAATTAAAATGCCTGAAAAATCCATGAACATGACAGGTAGTGGACCCGGACTTCCACCAAGTCTCAGTTTTTCACCGTTTTCGCCATTTGGTGGATTGCCGATGGATCAAAGGGGTCACTCGGTATGGGAACCGCATACAGCAGCCGCTGCGGCAGCAAGAATTCATGCGATGCATCACGGGTAAGCCTCAATTTTATCATTCATTTTCACTCTTCAACTTCTTCTATTCTCTATTTTAAATGGTCATTATCATTCACCTGTCACCTTCCGCAATAATAACAATAATAATAATAAGTGTTCATAATCACTGTCATCATCATTGTGGTCGTCATCGTTAACCTCATCTAAATTTGACAACTATTTAAAAAAATGCATTTAAACTCGGATTACAATTACTTTAAGGATCATGATATTAATATTAATATGCATGTGGAGGTGTCGACGTGTAGAGGTGTGTGTATTTATTTATATTATTGTATAAATACACCATTTCCTCTCATTTGACTTGTTTTTATTTTATAGGGAAAAAATTCGTTTCAAGTTTCAATAGAATGTACAATGTAGAATGTATAGTTTCTAGTTTCTAGTGCTATTTTAATTACATGATATCCATTCGTGGAAATTATATTGCTTGACCGTACAGACGGCCACGCTGGTGCTGGTGTTGTGTTGGCCATATAGTCTGTGTTATAATTATCGACATTATCGCCATGAGTTGAGCGGTAAAATTGTGCACGCTAGAATTCATTCAGTACTTGTGTACATGTGTATTGTGTATCATGTATTATGATATTTAGAATGAGAAAAGACAGAGCACCGATAACAGAGAGAGAGAGAAGGAGGATTATATAATACATAATGTATTACAATATTGTGCATGGCATGGTATATTATGCATTGTATATGGCATTGCATCGTATTGTATTGAGAGTTTTTAAAACTCTACGACTTTGTAATATTTTGATGGCAAGGCAATGTAGAATCCTAGTAAATTGTGTCTGTCTGCATGCGTTAAAAGAGTAAGTTGTGAGTACGAGTGTGAGTGTGATATGTGTTTGAGTGTGAGTGTGATTGTGAGTGTATGAGTATTATGTGAGTGTGTGTTGATAGTGAAGAAATTATTCACGCTAGGCTAGCTTGGTTAACATAAGTAGTGGTTTTTATAACATTGTTGTCTCCGCGTATATTATTGCGTGGAGCCACTCCAGAGACCAGAGAGTTAGAGAGGTGAAGGCTGGAAAATTGCTACATTCAGCCAGCGTAAAGCCTAAGTGTTCTTCTGTAAGTAGTAAGTAAGCAGTCAACAGTATTCAAAGCAAACCAAAGCAGACTCAACGCAACACAACTCAACTAATGCTGAAAATTCAGAATTGGAATTTGAATGCAGGAGCAATCGAGTTAATATATAAGTGAATGAGGGAAAACCGTCTACCGTCTACCATCTACCATCTACTAATATTTTGTACCTTGTATTTTGTATAGGAAAACCCGTATACTCTTGAATCTCGAGTAGACGAAAGGGAGTATTAAAGAGAGCGACTGAGTGCATAATATGATAATCAAGGTTTTCGAAAGAGAAGTCAAATGGTAATGTTTTCAGAGTAGCCGCTTCGCTTCCAACTAGACACTAGACAATGTACATAATACATAACATGCATATTATTATGTAGAATGTAGAATCTAGAATGTTAGCGGACGGACGTGCATGTTATGTGAGCCGATTCTCGATTCTCAATTCTTTTTTTCTCCCCCATTAAACATAGTTGGTTTTTACTCTTATTGGAAATCATGTGGTAGTTAGTTACACTCTCCTGGGACATCCGTACATAAATATATAAATATTGGATTATGCGTATGCATACATGTATAATGTATATACGAATATACAAAATACATAATATTCTTGTCCTCTCTTTTTCTTGTCCCAAAGGCGTTTTCTCAGTCCATAAGAATAATATTCTTGGACCAAAAAAGATGAAGATAAAGACGAAGATGCAAAGAGCATAGATTTCAATTTTGTCTCTGCATTCTGTATATTGTATATGTAAAGTGTAAAGTAATGTAGTAGCTTTTTGTACTTGTGTGATATATTTTGGTTAAGATGGAAACACGAGTGGAGTGGTCATCATTTGTGGTACGACTGTTCAGGATAATGTTACGTGTGTGGAGAAGGCTCATTTCCTAAACCAGGGTTTAATGAAGTGGAGAGAGTGACCAAAAGATGAAGAGCAAGATGAAGAATGAACAACTGACTTGTGAGGATTGAGCATACAGCATACAACATACGGCGTACAAGTGACGTGCTAGTGTAAAGTGTAAATAGGAATACTTGACTTGTTTTCACCACTTCGTTTGCCACCTTGTAACCATGTCAGTTCCAATTTCATTTTACTTCAACTCCACCGTTTTTAGAGTTTAGAGTTTAGCGTTTAGACTTTTTCACATCTATACCTTTTTTTCCTCCTCGTTTCTTTCTTTCTTCCAATTTCCAACTCTAGACTCTAGTTAGAGTTTCTACTCCACTTTAACTTGAAACATTCGAAAAATTATAGGAAAATTGGAGTGAAAAGAATGGAAAAAAAGGTTGAGGATTTTTACGTTGATTAGACGGAAACGGAGAATTTGTACAGTTGATATGTATAATGTATAATGTATAGCCGCTTCTTTTCTGTTTTCTGTTATTTAGACTTTCGTGTTGTTCTCTATACTCTATATTCTATACTCTGCGTAAATATATATACAAATACGAGCGTTTTCTTTTTAGGTCTTTGTCCTTGCTGTACATGATGTGTCGTTTGTCGTTTGTCCTTTGGTTTGTCTGTTTTAACATTAGTCTACATGGCGAATCTATTTATATCTAAGACACGTTGTAAAATGTAAATGTTAAACCTAGAACCTAGTCATGTTATGCCAGTAGTATAGCAAAACCAAAAAGTTTATAGCTGAAGGTAGAATAATAATATGTCGATAGAAAAGGACATAGAGTATAGAGTTTTCAAAATACACTGTATTATAAGCATAACCCATATTTTTGGAAAGTATACCATAATAATATAATGTATAATAAACAAAAATAAAAATGAAGTGAAAAATATGTATAGCGATATAGATAATAGATAATACAGAGGCTTGTATTTTTATGGTCACCTGTAGCTCTTTTGGTCCTTGTTTCTAGTATCTAGTCTCTAGTCGTTGTCGTTTGACAAGGAGAATCCGTCGAGTTGACATCCAAATAATTTTTTAACAGTAACAATGCTGATGTTGATGATGAGCACGAGGGACATTTCTCCATAAAACGTTTCATCCTTTTCCCTTCTAGTTTCTAGTTGAGCGTACGCTAGTTTCTACAGTATAGTTTGGAGAGGATGGAGGTATGGAGTATATCATTTATTTTTTAAGTAGAGTAAAGAGTAAAGGCCTGTTGCTTGTTTGGAGGGAGTTGGGTTTAATGTTGAATGTTGAATTATCTAAAACCTAAAACGAAAAGGAGTAACATTGACTGGGTAAGTTTTAGAATTTGATTGAAATTGACTGGAAGGAAAGTTGAACGTTGAAGAGTTGAGCTCAAAGCTCAAGTTTGTGAGTTTGTGAATTGTGAAGAATGAAGGAGGAAAAGGGAGAAGAAGAAGAGTTTTTGATTTTGATTGAAGTGAAGTGGGTTGTGGATTGTGGGTAGGGATGGATACATGCACGCTTCACTGTCATCCTCCTGTCTGTCCGAACTTTAAATTTTTGCCTAGAAGCATTAGCATATCACATAGAGCATAAAATATGTATATCATATATTTCAATCACAGGCAACAGACAATGGACAATAGACACACACACACATTCCCGTTGATCAGTGATCAGTGGGACACAAGACATTAGACATCAGACATGAGGTAGAACAAGAACAAAGTACAGATGGTGTACAACAAGTAACAAGTGCACAAACACACATAAAATCGGTTACGTTGCAAGTGCACCTTGCACTTGCAAACTGTGCATAATTTAACTTAACTTAATGAGCATACCAAAAGCATGACCAAGGGTTTTGACTATGATTATCAATATGATGATGAATTGTAAATGATGACGATTTTAACCTCTCAAATGTCTTATTTCTGTCCCACTCAGCTACTTTTCTTGCATCATCGTCATCATTTTTCTCAGTGTATTTTTCACCGTCGTATTTTGTATTGCTTCCTTGTAGCTTGTAGTAAATAGTAAATGATTTGTAACCTACAACCTTTGTGAAGCAACCTTAGAACTTAGAACTGATTTTGTTGTAGCTGACGAATGCATAAAATATCACATAATATTATAACGGTCTCCAACTTTAAAAAATAGACAAGACAGACAGATACCGAAAAAATCAGTGCAGACGAGTTGTTTCTTGATTCAGAAATTCATGACGTGACGGAAAACTGTAACTGTATATTATATAGTGCAACCGAATAGTTCTAATAATAATAATAATAATAATAATAATATTGGTGATAATTCTATGTACATTCTATCTGCCATCCGCAATATTGTTATTATTATGAGTATTATTATTTTAGTACAAGTTGTGTATATTTAAAAAGTTTTTTTTATTTTCGGGGACGGTAATGTCTTATGAAAATGTTTATATAGTAAAACTGCATTAATGAAACAAGTATAAACAAAGTATCAAGTATCTGGCCTGGGAAAATGACAAATTCTACTCAAAATGTTATTATTTTTACTACATGCAGAGAAAGAGAGAGAGCGTGAGTGAGTGTGAGTATTGGATTTTGGATCGTGTTATTGTACAGGGGATGGGAAACCGTTCAAAGTATTACAAAAAGAAAGGAAGATGATGTAAGGAGTCAAGATTTTGAAGTTTTGAGTGAGTGAATGAGGCGGGAAAATGTATGGTATCTTCTTCCTTTAAACGTCTTCTTCTTCTTGTTCTTCTTCTGGTTCTTCGTCAGTATTATTATTTTTTGTCTCAATTCTGGATAGATAGATTTGTCGATGTTCGGAGTTTGGTGTTCGATGTACAATGTACAACGTGCATGGTCGGTAATAGTCACTGTTCTGTTCTGTCTTGTGTTCTGTTTGGGCAAGTGAAGAAGCCCTTATGATACGATGTAGACAGGAAAAAGTATCTCGTGTTTCTCCCTTTGTTTGCTACGCGTTTACTTTCAACGTTAAATGTACACTGTTAAATGTACAGTTCTTCCAGAAGCATTTGAGATTTGAGACAGAGTCGAGTTGAGAGTTGAGTCAAGTTAAGTCGAGTCGACTCAAGACAAAACTCAAGACGATTCTAAATTCTAAATTCTAGACGAGGACGAGTGAGCGGATCTGATGAAGCCAGACGAGAGAGGATAGAAGATCGTTTTTTCTAACTTGTTCATCTTAAAAACTTGAGAGTACACAATACACAGTACAGTATGGAGTATGGAGAGGATAATGTTCTTGAGATTGTAAATGTTTAGTGAGGCAAAGCATCTGAAAAGTGAAGGGTAGTCATCGAAAAAGACAATGTCATGAAGAGCTCTTCTTCTTGTCACTTTAAAAAAACAAAAATTCTTCCCGTCTCTTCCTCTTTTCCCTACAGTGTACAATGCCCAATGCTCAATGTATTGTATATAGATACAACAGTAGACAGTAGACACGGGAGAAAAAATCCAGAGTTTAGAGTGTAGAGTGTAGTGTCGAAAAGAAAAGTCTATTTTTTACTCAAGAATCAAGAGGTCAAGATTCTAGATTTAGCTTCAAGTTCAGCATATACAGGGATTATAGATTGAAAAAATAGGTAAAATGGAATAATAATAATATTTTGGACTTGTGTCTCAAGTCTCAAGTTTTCATCTCAAGTCTCAAGGAGAAATGAAGAATGATGAAGATGAGGAGTTGTAAAATACAAGTAATGTCTCTATAAATTCTGAGAATCATGAAAAATGAAAAATGAAAAATGAAAATCATGTTAATAGTTAAAAGGAAAACACAACACAACAGGTTGAATTTGACCATGTCCAATGTTCATCTATGCAATATGCATGCAAGATACAAGTTTGAATTTGAGACACTGGACACAGCATTGGCAACGGCAACAGAGTCATTGGAAAAGGGAACGAAACAAATAGCTACTAAATGGAGCAAAAGGCGGTGATGTATCCAGATATAGATGATATAGATAATATGGATAATATGGATAATGTATATTATAAACAGTGATTTTAAGGTTGATTCCCTCTGGAATAGAAAATAGGATAGAGTCCAGTGTGGAAAGTTACTTACACTTGTTAGTTATTTAGGAGTTGGAAGCCGTATGTACATAGCATGATATTATAATAATATCATGTATCTCTATGGTCTATGGGTTTTGTATATTGTATGTTGTGTTGACCCCCTAAAATCAAAGTGTGTGCTCTATGTGTTTTTAAAAGTGCTGTGAAACAGGCTGCAATCCATCCCAAATAACACGAACAGACTGGTCATAAATACCGATTGTGGATAGATTAATGGGAGGGCTAGTTGCTAGTTGCTAGTTTCTCCTTTCTACAATGTACAATGTAGTTGTACTCTATCGACTATCGTCTATCGTCCATCGGAAAACAAAAGTTTCAATATTCAACTCAAGTCAAGTGTAGGATTTTCCTCAATCCTCAATTCTAGATTCTCGAGTACTCGAGAGGTACAAGTGTGAGTCTAATGGTGCAATTTTTAGCCCTAAATATGTACATTGTGTTTGTATATATGTAGTTTTTGAAAATTGGTTGAAAAATTGAAGAATGAAAAATCGAGAGAAACGGAACTCTACCGTAAAAATACAGAATACAGAACAGAGAACACGTATAGAGAAATTTATGACCATGTGTCGAAAGTCCAGGCCAGGCCAGTACAGTACAGTCCAACAACTAGTAACCAGTAAAGTACCTGTTTCATTCCTTTCTTTTTCTGTCGTATAATTTATAATCGTTCCTCTCTCCCTTGTCTCAATTACTAGTTACTATATTCTGTATATTCACCATCTCCTTCTTTTCAAGTAAAAGCTCACAATACAAAATACAAAATTCGTGCATGTGTAACTATTCATGTAAAATTCATGCTCCTGTTAATACGAGTTTTCATTTTTACGGAATGCACAACAACGAAACGTTTATCAGTATTTTCTCAATTTTGAAAAAAATACATCATAGATTTTAGCTGTATTTTTTTAAAAATGGAAAATCAAAATAGAATTTTTTTATCCCAGCAAATCATGAATGAGAATCAGAATCGGATGGCAACTGGTAACATAGATAAAAAGCAGTATTATATGAAATATAACATGGCGGATTATCTATTTCACCCGTGGATAGACTTTAGTGTTTAGAGTTTGAGAGGAACACTATTGAGCTCGTCTTTGTACATCATAATCATCATCATGTGCATAGGGGTTAGAGGTTCCATTTTTAAAGTAGTTTTTACACGACTAGCTTACGATTAGTTTGGATTTTCAGTGTGCAGTGTATTTTGTATAGTTTATAGTTGACGAGTACATTGTTGACCTTTCCTGCGGGAAGCTTAAGCTCAGGCTACATAAGGCTAAGGATCCAATGTACATTAAAGTCGTTGGGGTGCAACAGACTTATTTGACGGAAGAAAATCTAAAATCCAGGGATTAAGCACAAAAATCCTTCCGTAGTCTCTGTCGTTTCTGAGCTTGGTGGGAGTTTGATGGATAAGGTGACACCAACTACACATTCTATTTAATATTATTGCGTATCGAGTATTGATTATTGAGTTGGTGCATTTCATTTTCTATGTGTAAAAATATGTACAATGCACTTACGAAGTGGTAGGTAATGAAAGGAAGCATAGGATTGAAGGGGTTGGACCATAGTTAATGTGATGATGATAGTTTCAAATCAGACACCACAAAGACGATGTGACAATTTCATATACCTTATACCTGGATACTGGATACATGTGTAGCTTTTTTTACCTGTACTAGGTAAACAGTATGAGGATGGAGTATGGATGAATGGATTAGACTTATTCCTGCAATACATTTTATTGTTCATTTTTATGTTGAATTGAAAGTTGTTTTTTTTCTATTTTGTTTCATATTATATTTTATGTTGTATAGATAGGACTTGTCTTGATTATTTCCAACATTAGATTCAATTTTCTGCTTTTTCTTCTTCTTCTTCTTCTTCTTCTTCTTCTTCTTCTTCTTCTTCTTCTTCTTCTTCTTGTACTGTGTATGTTAACTGTTATACGTTACATCATACATACATAGAGTGTAGAGATGTATAAATGTGCATTTGATTCCGAGGTTTAAATTCGTGGATTATTACTTTTTATTTAAAAAAAAGAGGGTGGAAAAAACAGGCAGACAATTCCAAGTTCATGAATGTGTGGATTGTGGATTCAATGTAAGAAGTAACAACTTTTGTATTTTGTGTGTAGTATGAAGCATCAAGTATGATTATGATGATTATGTATAATACAGCTGGAAATAGTATTAGTATTAGTAGCACTACTTTTGAGGTAATGGTAATAGGAATAGTAATTTCTTGTGCCAGAGTACCGAGTGGAGAGTACAGTACAATATACATCACAATACAATACAATAGTTTAAGTAAGAGAGGTAAAACTATTGGCATCTTTATTGACTCGTCGTGCTGCTTAATCAAGGCATCTTGTGTGCCGAAAAGTTTTTACTGAGTACTTTTTACCAAGGAATCACTCGAAGCACTCCTCTCTCGTCTTGATTGCCTCCCCTGATTGCGTGATCGTTGTTAGTATCCATCCCACTCAATTTCTTACTGCATTACAGATACCTTCGTCTTGGTCTTCTTCTTCTTGGTTTTCAACTTGCTTGTATTATATTATTATATTGTTGTTCAGTGTTCAGTACTCTGCATGCATGTGTGTGTATTATATAACAGGTAACAGATAACAGCCATGTACATACGTCCGTTGTTTATCTTCTGTGTACAATATACGAAACGTACAAAATCCAAAAAGTATATGAATACAGTTGGACAAGAGTGTAAGAGAAGTCACTCTTAAGAGAGAGAGAGAGAGAAAGAGATGGAGATAGAGAGAAACAGAGACGGACAAAAAGAAAAAGATTTCTCATCTTAGTAGCATTTTTACTTCCGAGCATTCAATGGTCCTCCTTTGGTTACATTATACTTGACTCTTTACTCTTTCTACATAATATCCAAGCTTGGTTTAGCTTGGTTTAGCTTGGTTGGTTGGTCTGATTTATTATGTTCGGTTGTAGTAGGTGGTGGACCAGGGGTTCGTTTGTTGGTTGGTTACTTTGCTCCTTGTTGTTTGTTGCTAGTTGCTGGGTTGCTATACGATGTGTTTCCAAATGCATCTTCTCAAGTCTTATGGACGCTTTAAAAATTGTTCCTTTTTTCAACCTTTTAAATTCTCCACTGGCTCTTCTTCTTTGCGTGCTCCTACTTCATACTTACTTCAATGTTGTACGTTGTTCGAGTATGATTGTAAGATTGTACGATGAACAGTGTATAATAAAGACATGGAACTAAATGCATGTATTATGTATGGTATTATGCTTGGTTTGGGTTTGGCTGATACTGGTTCTTGTTCTGGTGCTGATTCTGATTCTGATTCTGGTACTGTGGTCCTTTACGGAGTGGTGTGGTGTTGTTTATAAAACATTAAAAATTTTGTCTGCAGTCTGCATGCACAAGACTTTTTTTCAAGTCATGTGCCTGAGTAAGTGATAGAGTGAAAGAGTGAGTGTCTACTAGTTACTAGTTGTTGGTACATACTTACTTAGTTGCATGCATGCATTATTATTATTATTACTATTATGACGTGAATAATACCATATGTAAGCTGTAAGCTGTGCTGTGAGCATGTCAGTCAGTCCAGACCAGAATCTAGAATGTACAATGTAGAATCCAGAATCCAGACAAGAGTCAAAACTCCAAACTCAAAACCAACTGGAAGAAAAAACACACAGTTACAGTAACTAAAAGTTGTTGCCGCCAATGCGGATTCTATTTAAGGTTAAGTTGTTAAGTCTCCTGGTTTCTGGAACGTCTTAGGTTTACGCTCACGTTTTACAATTAAATATTACATATACATATTTTCTGATGAACCCCAAGTCATATAAATTAATAGCTCTATTTTGAACTTTTTTCTTATTCTATACTCGCAACTCATCTTATTCCATTTCCCTTTCAGGATTCATATTATATGATTATTATTATTATTATGGTCTGTTGGGGAAAACTAGATGCTGGATATATTATATTATTATATATTATTATGATTTTGTTTTGGTCGGTTACTGTCACCGTTATTTAATTTGGAATGAAGGACCTTTTAGACCAGACCAGACACCAGACCAAACTCCAAGCTCCAAGCTCCGTTTTTCTCAGTCCTCCAGGGGCACCTATCCATTTATATTATATTATACTTTATACAACCCATAATAAATTAAGTACATGTTTTTGGGATAAAATGGTACAAAGTATAAACTATATTATATTATTATGTATTATTATATATTAGTCTCTGTATTAACTCATTGACCTCGACATCAAATATCAAATCATCGTTGTTCCAAATTCTAAATCTTACACAGTACACAGCACATAGTAAAAGTACAGCAAGGGACAGAAATAAGTATTATTATTATTTTTCTCAAAAAATATATCGAGTATCGATACAGGGTTTTCGAGGGAATTTTTAGTTTTGAGTTTTTAGAGAGGTGGTTATAAATGTGGAAAGGAAATGAGAATGATTGAAATTATGTTCCCCCTACTGTAATAAATAAAACATGTAGAAGAAGAAGAAAAGAAGAAAGAGAAAAACGGTGACTGTAGACTTGAGACTGTTGAATGTTGATAGTAGAGTAATATTGCTGTTATGTAACTGGTAAGTAGTGACGTTAGTGGAGAAACATGATTGTATAATGAATTGAACGACAGGAAAGCTGGAAAAGGGACAGTTAACAGTTGCTCAATGTTTACCTATTTGTCTCAATGTCTGTGGAGGAGGAAAAGAAGAAGATACATTTACCATTTACGTAAATGAGGAGGTACTTGTACTTTTTATTTTGTACTTGTGTCTTGTGTGTAAAAAAACAGAGTTCCGTTTAAAAGAGTACTAAATGAGGATAATTTTCCTGTGTGTCCTTTCTTTGGCAAAAGGGTTAACATTCAACATTAGTTGTAGTTGTAGTTTTACTTGGTTTAGCCAACCAGGACCAGAGACCGGAGACCGGAGTACACAGTGAAGCAGAGTGGTGAATACTTTGTCTGTATTTGTGGAATGATGTATGAACATAAATATGTGTGTATATATTTTCAGAGACATTTGCCAGACTCGTTCAAGGAAAAGTAAAGAAGAAAGAAAAGTAAAAGATGTATAGACTATGAACTATGAAAGATGACAAAAGTCAAAAGTAGTGGGTGTACTAAAGTTGTGTTGTCTTTTCCCTTCATCTCCTTCTTTTCTTAAGCGAGTATATTTTTCAACTCGGTTTTTCACATGAATGGGATAATTTTTTGACTTTGTTTGGGTTTGAATTTCACTAAGTGACTATGTACAATATGTAATATGTAATACACAGTGGATGTGGATTTTGAAAATGTGTAACCTCAAAAAAGCAGAATACTGTTTCTCTTGTACTTACTCATAAAGTGTGTATAAGAGCCGGAGAGATAGAACGAGAGAGAGAGATCATTTTCATAGTTTTGTACTTTTTGGTCATAGAGTTAGCTAATAATGGAATTTCTTTGTAAGCTCTCTAGTAGTTGTTATTTTTCTTTTCTCCTTCTCCTCTTCTCCCTCACTATATCATTGTGCATAACTAGTAACTAGTCTAGTGTCTAGTGAACACAAACAGAAGTTTAATTGTGTATGAGTTGCTGAAGAAAAATGTACAGAATACAAAAGTCGTCATGATACTTCACATCTGTTTCATATCCAAGACGAAGAATTTTTGTGGAATAAATTCTTACTTCTTACTTCTTATTTCTTCGGAGCACAGGAACTACGCACGTTGTATAATATTGTATAGTGTATACATTCCACATGCAATCTGTATCATGTATTATTTACACGGAGATATGTATGGAGAATGGATGTATACATTTATATTCACGTGATGACAATAAGAGAGACAGGGAGAAGAAAATATGTCGAGTGTCGACTAGTAACTACTACTATTTACTATTTAGTTTTGAATTTTGAATATGTGTTTTGAAGCAGACTTAAAAATGATGAGGAAAAGAATTTGAGACAGATTTTGCAAAATTAAAAATCCTTTAAATCCTTCATTCAGTCATGAGATGAGTATCATTTCAGTATGTAGTATGTACCATATTTCAGTAGTTTGCTCGATTTCTGATTCTGATTCAGATTATCTTTGGTTGGTTGGTTTTTGGTTTTGTCACTAGTTTCGGCATTAGTTTGTTTCTGTTTATTTTAAGACGTGAACTAGTTTAGTACAGAGGATGGAGGATGGAATATAAAGGGGAAATTGATACGAGGAAGAAATGAGAAGAAGAGAAATTCCTCTCTCTGTGTTCGCTTATTATGTTTGAATGTATGTTTGTAAGTCAAGTGTCGAGGTATGTTGTTCTGTTTATGTATGTTATGTTATGTACAAGTTAGAATGTGGAGGGAATGAGAGATAAAATAGGAAGAGTTTATCATCGTCAATACATGGTACATATTGTGTACATGGTATATATGATTGGACGCCTTGATCATCCTCACTTGATCGTTCAGTTGACTAACTCACAAGTCAGTCAGTGTTACTCTGTAAGGTACATTGTTTATTTTGTCAGATTGTATAAAAGTGACGGTATAACATAACAAACTCGGGACTTGTAAATCTTCTTCTTTTGCTTCAACTTTGTCGTCTTGCTCTTGGTATGCTTCCTTCTCCGTCCTCTCCATCCTCTTCATCTCTAGTCGTTGTCGTCATCTTGCTTTTTTTCTTGTTCATCTCTTTTTATTGAGAGATGAAGAGTTGAGATGGTGAAGGTAGAACGAGTTTAGTTGTGAACAGTTTGCTCGGAATTTCGATTGTTTAGTCAGACTCTTACTTAAGGAATTGTTGTAAAAGGTAGTTGGTAGCTTCTTTCTTTCTCTGTCTATATGTCTGCCTCTTTCCTTTTCTCTTTGTCTCTCTCTCCTCTCTCGATGTCTTCTGTGTCTTGTTCAGTCAACAGTCAACACGAAACATGGACCAACAAGACACAGAGACACAGAAATGGAAACAGAGATGATTGTTGCATTTAGTAGTGACGTCGGCTGCTGATGATGCTGGTGCGATTGCTATTCTCCTTTTTCTTCCTGGACTGCTGGTTGTGGTTCGAAGTAAATCTCTACATCATCCAAGTTCCAAGTAAAAACATATATAGATACAAAAGACAAGAAACAAACAAATATTTATATATATATGTATAAAAATAAATAAATAAATACAAATACATGTACACAACTCAAGGCTCAAGACTCCCAAGTCACAATACACATAAAGTTTTCTAGAGTTGAGAGTCGAGAGCCCTGGAAAATTCAGAAAGTTGATGGAAAGGCTAGATTAAACTGGAATCGGACCTTCTTGTTCTCTTATTATATAAAGGCGTAGTCTCTACTTCTTGTTCTTTTTATTCTTCCTCATCTTGACTTGACTTGACTTGGCTTTTGGATTTGGATTTGGACTTTTTATCAACAAGTTGGTAGACTTCATCTTCATCTGTTCAGGAGGGGCATTTTTACTAGTTTTACTTTTGTTAAGAGTCTAATCTATGATGGTTTACTCCACTCACTCACAAACACATACACAATATACACTCTGCCTGTGTGTTTGGTGTTTGGGAAAAGGAATGAAAGAATTAACTTTCCTCTACTATACATAATACATGGATACATACCTTTATGCTGGATTGTATTATATTATATTCTGTGTCTAGTGAGTAGTGACGAGGAATTGAGAACTGAGAATTGAGGACTGAGAGTTGAGCTACCCAGTGGTAAAAAGATCCTGGACAGGACGACACAATAAATTACAAAATGTTGACTATGAGCTATAGGATTCACTCTGTGTATGTATACTGTGTCCTCACATACAATCTAGAATATGTACTCTAAACTCCATTCACTATACACTGTGAATGCATGTATAGTGTATAAAATTCTATCTAGGATATGATTGTATTGTATTGTATTATATTGTATTATTACCTGGCTGAGGAAGGAAAAAGACGTCAACGAACGTCCGTATTCCTTAGTCCGTACGTAATGCATAATACACGGGGAAAAATTTTTGTGTGGAGATAAAGGCGAGTTAAAACCCATGTACAATGTACTTTGTACATCTACATCTATCGATATATTATGTGTGTAGTGTGTATTGTATAATATTGTATATCATAATACAGCTGAGAGTTTGGAGTCCAAGTTGAAATTGGAAGTAAAAAAGTGAGTAAGTGAAAGAGCTTTATGTAATAACGTCATCTACGCGTGAGTTAAGTAAGCAAACTTGAATGTCTCAGACTTGACGCATTTAATTGTACAAGATACTAACTAAGAGAAAAAGAGACGGAGGAGATGAGAAGAGTGAATTGGAATGAAGGAGAAGAATTTACGTTTCACATCCCAGGTGTTAAAAACTAAAGGTAGTTTGTAGTTTGTACTTGTGAGGAACACCTATAACTTTTACACATAACTTATAAGTTATATTTACTGCTCAGCGTATGTTGTATGTGTGTGTACTCCAGTTCACTTTTTATTCCGTGTACAACCTCATCTTTCTCGCTGTCTCTGTGTGAAATATAGTTATAATATTCCTTGAATGCTTTTGTTCTGGTATGTGTTTTTGTGCATTGTGTTGAGTATTGAGAATTGAGTATTGAGAATTGAGTATTGAGAATTGAGGATGGTAATAAACTGTAAAATGAACTTTTTTTGTGCATACCACACAACACACACAACAATACGACATGTTTGGTGTATAATATAAAATTTGCGCATGTTCAATGTTCAATGAAGAAATGTGAAATAGTTCAACAGTACATATACAGTGTGTAAATTTCAATTGTATCCCTATCTTTGTGTTTGAATTAGATTTGTTGTTCTTCTTCTCTCAATCTTGTTCCTTTTCATTATTAAAAAAAATATCTGAGTGTGTGAGTTGAGTATTGAGTACTAGATTAGTTTTTAGTGGTAGTGCCAGTTTACCAGTTTGGAATTTGGAGTTTGGAGTTTGTACGGTGTGACTTGATTTCATTGGTGATTTTTGATAGACTCTGTGTGTATCTTGCATGTAATAAAATATGGTATATATATTCATGAGGAGTGAATGAGTATTAAATACTCAGAGTCCAGTCATTTGAGAATAGAGAATAGAGAGTTGAGAGTCAAGAGTAATAGAGGAGTAATCATTAAGTTGTGAGGAAGAGTAAGAGTAGAAGGGAGGTGATGAGCTTCTATCTTCCACGGTATGGTATGATATTATATTATCATGTGGTATGCTGTGGTATGGTATGGAATGGTTGATTATCGTCTCAGCTCTGTGATTAAAATTCAGAGCCGAATCTTCGCATCATAACTTGACACTAATTGAGCTAAACAGCTTCACACCAATAAATTTCCTGGGTTTTTCACCATGGAAACTTGTAGGGTCTACCATAAATCTCTGAGCATGTCGCCCTCCAAACTCAAAACTCTAAACTCCAAATGTTGATTACTCAAGTCTCAATTCTCAATCCTCAATAGTCAAGTTCAAGAATCAAGAAGGCGAGAAAATTCTTCTTCTTCGTTACCACCTTTCATTTTATTCTTTATTCTATATTGCCATTTCTCTACTACTATACTACTTAGTAACTAGCATTATTATTTTGTGGAAGAGAAAAAGAGTATTATAGAATAATCATTCATAAAGAACTTCTTTGGCAACTGTAGTAGCAAGAATCAGAGTCAGAGCCACAGCCACTAGAAACTAAAAACTAGAAACTTGCAAGTATAAACATGATCATTATCATTAGTAGAAACGAGAATAAAATATTTGGATGATACATTCATCTATATTCTATATACTATATTATACATGATTATCTTACGTTACTTTATGATGTATTAACTTGTACAGGAGAAAAATGTGTTCTGTTCAGGCTAGTTTGTTTAGAGTCCAGAACCAGAACCAAAGTCAGATGATATAATATTATATAATAGTATTGTGTATTATGTATTATGAGGGAATAAAGAAGGTAGAAAAGCAAAAGAAAGGAAGGAGAGAACTGGATAGAGATATTGGGAGAGGGTGGCTGGTTGGTTGGATATACAATAATAATACATACAACAATAGAATTAAAATAAGAAATTTAGGATCGGCTCTCCTTCATCGCCCTCAAGTGAAGATTCATCTCCTTTTATTAATGGGTTGGTGAAGAAGACATTTTCACTAGACATTTCTCTCTCCTTTGGCCAACGGCTTTGCCACTCGTTCCTTCTTCTTGTTGTTCTTCTTGGTCTTCTATTTCTCCTCACTTACTCTCTCCGTTCCAATCTAAAGTTCATTTTTATAGTTTCCCGACTCTCCTGTGGAGAATGGAGGATGGAGAAAAGGAAAAAGATATACTTGTTCGTTCTGGTCTGGCCTTTGCTGTTCTATGGTGTTCTGTTATCTGGAAACAATTCATGCTCCTGAAATTAAGTAGGATGGAAGGAATGTCTTTTTTTAACATTTGAACATTACTCCGGGTCACGGAGTTTTCATTATTTACAGTACAGTGTGACAGGCAGGTCGGCACGCTAAAATATACATGATTCATTTTACTCTTGTTTTGTGTTTTGTATTTTGTATCATTTTTTTCTCTCTTGTTTTATGTTCTTCTCTACTCATCATCTCTGTCTCACTCGAATGTTTTTGCAATTATTTAAAAAGTTTTCAACTCCTCCATTGTTTGTTCATTTCATGTTCAGAATAGATCAGGGATGAGGAATGTTTGTTAATTTGACTTGTGTCTTGTGTTGTGACTATACACAGACCTTTTTTCGCCTTAAACTCCATGCTCTAAATTATATATTATGTACACACTACACACTCGACTCTCAACACTCAACAAGCAACAAGGAAGAAGACAAGACAAGAAATTTGTTTATGTGTACATGATTCAGATAGGAAAAGTGGAGTGGCGTGTATTGGAGTGCAGTAAAGTGAAGTGAATGAGGATGAAAGAGAAAGATATTGTTTTTGAGTAGGTTTGCAAGATTTATAGAGATCTTGAGAACCCTTTGCAACATATTAAGTGATGTTAATGGGACGATTTGTTTTGTTTCCCTGGCATGGCTCAAACCACCAGCACCACACCCTTTCATGGCGAGGAAGCACCAGCACCACAGAATAAAAGGAGAATGGAGAATCTAGAATCCAGAATGACAGATGAAGTTATAGGAGCAAATGCACCACGGAATGTGAATCTAACTATCATTTAAACTTATTATGTAGATTGTAGACCGTAGGCTGCAGACTGTAGACTCACTTGTAGATATGTGATATCTCGTGTGTACTGTTTAATCTCTACATTGTGCATTGTACATTGTGCGGTATTGGCAACTCCCCTGTATGTTTTCTCCTTGTTCTCTAGAGTCTTGAAACTAGAATCTAGAGTCTAGTGTCTAGCGAGTGTAAGTGTGTGTGTCATCATTACAAATGGAGGATCCAACCAAGAAAGGAGAAACTCATTGATTAATTTTCTTCGGATGGTCAGTTTACAGCAGTCAAGTTGAGAGTCGAGAGTTGTGATATCATTCTTTCTCTGTATCTTTTCTCTAGTATGTACGTTGTATATGTAATGTATAGGATAAAGAAAGAGTGTGATTGTATTTGTATTTGTAGTGTCTAGAGTTTGGTGTCCATAATATAGATATTAGATATAATATAATCTATGATGTCTTAGTTGTTGGTTGTTGGTTGGAACATAGAATTGTATCACTGACGGATAATGAAAGGCTAGCCGTCCATCCTCCATTGTGTCCTTATTCCTTATGATTGTGTTCTTCCAAGTATAAAATGGAAAAAGATGAGTGAAGCGCTGAGCTGGAAAAAATGGGAATTATAGACAGATACATGCATCTAGATTTTAGATACTAGATACTAGGTAGGAGATATTAGATAGTGATGAGAAGAAGAAAACGAGAAGAAAACCACCTGTTGAGTTTCAAACAGCGGGAGAGCAAAATCAAGTCATCAAATTTTGCACGAGAACACTCATTATTTGCATTTGAAATTTTTTAGGACGTTTACCCACGTCAACTCATTTTGCATTTCTACAATCATCATCATTATCAATATCATCGTCATCATCATGGTACATACATAATGTGAATTCAGATGGATGGACAGAATCACAATAGTCAAAATAATAATAATGATAGGAATACTTTAGTTGATTGTGCACTGGTGTATACTGTAGCATTTGTATTTTGTATATTATGTAGGTACAATATTGCATTGGACTCGGTGGATTGGATTGGGTTGGATTGATCCTTTTGTAAGATAAAGTTGTAGGTTGTACTCCTATCTCTGTGTCTGCAATATATCATTGCTCATAACTCAAAATACATATGTATTACGCATGAGGTATTTGGTATTGCTGATTGCTGACGGCTTCAATCTTCAATGGACTTATTTCAACTTTATTTATCCATCTCTCTCCTCTCTTTTGTTTAATGTTATGTAAAGAAACCGTTCCTCTTGTCTTTATTTTATGTTGTTGTTGCTGTTGATTTTGATGTTCTTGTGTCTTGAGTCTTGGGATTTGGGACTTGTAAATATATCATGTGTTTTAAAAAGCAAAACGTATTACGTTACGGTTTGGAGTTTGGAGTTTGGGAAGGAGTGAATTGAAATGTAAATAAAATTTATGGTTCATGTTTTATGTGTATCTCTCTATCTATTATCCATCTGTGTACATGATTATGCCGTTTATACTTTACACGTTTATACTGTAGACATGACTTGTCTCATTCTTGTCAATATTCAATATTCAATATGCAAAAGGATATAGAAAATGGAAAACATTAAAATGTATTATATTGTTTGTTGAGGGACGGTCACGTAAAATTATGATACTTAATATTCTGCTGTTATGATGAAATCATCATATTTCTCCTTTTCTATTTCTGCTACATGTACAATGCAATGCAAATAATATAATATGCTTGAAAGTATAATGTATACTATTTTTGTTTTAAAAAATATATTTTTTACTTTATTACTTTGTTTCGGTCAAAAGCCAGACAGTTGATTAGATTGAGGTTCAGATTCAAATTCAAATTCAGAGTTCAACCAAACCACAACTATTTGCGTACCTCTGACTTCTGAGTTCTCCTTAATATAATTTTTGTCTAGATATGAAAAAGTACACGTCGGACTTCAATACATAAATAAATCAGTACGAAGTACATTTACTGATTTTGCAGGTTTCTTCTTCTTTTTCTGATTGACTATGATTTTGATCGTTGGTCATATATATATTATAGAGTACAAAGTCCGAAACACAAAGTACAAAGTATCAATTTCGTATCATGCAATATAAATAAATCGGACCAAACTAATAAATAGAAAAGAACTCTGTGGTCTAATAGAGCTTCAATCTACGGAGTACGGAGTACAAAGGATGAATATAAAAAGAAGGAGATGATGATGCTGATGATGATGAGGATGAAAATGAAAAGATCGGTACAATTTGGTGGCTCCCTGTAATTTTTTTCCAACTATCCAAGGAAATGGATAGTTGATAGTTGATAGTTGATACTGGAAGTTGGATGCTGCATATACATTGTGCATAGTTCGGATGGCCAGTCAGCTCGTTTGTGAATCAAATAATAAATGCCTAGAGCAATAATCTTTTTGAATGTGTGTGCTCTTTTCTGGAGTTACATGATTCCACATGTCATGGGACTGCAATTGGGCGTTTGGCTTAAAAAGACTCCTGCCTGTTGCATCCATCCCTCGATTCTCGATTCTCTTTATTTATATTGTGTGCTGTGTGCTGTGTCTATGCGTGCATAGTGCATAGCTGTACATTGAACATTGTGTACAGAAAGAAAGAAAGAGTTAAGTCATGAAAATCTGAGGGGAGAGAGCGAAATAGAGAGAGAGAGAGAGATAGAGAGGTTGCATAAAAAATGAATTTTCATGGCCTTGGCTCTACAGAAAGATTCTAAAGGAGAGAGAAAGGAACAAGACGACCAAAGACCAAAGAAAAAGAAAGAACTAAAGAAGAGTTACAAGTTGGAGATAGATAGAAAGATACACGGAGATACCTCACTGAGCTCAAAGAATCAGATTCAGAATCACCATCAGAATCAGGATCTTGTCTCACTTGGCTCATGAAAATTGAAGGGAGAGAGAGAGAGATAGAGAAGAAAGAGCGTTGGAAAAAAGTCAGATGTGATGAGAAACTTTAAAGGTTTTATCCTTATGTAATAATTCAAGATTCAAGGGAGGAAGAAGAACAACAACAAGCAACAAGAAGGAGAGAACCACAAGTAAAAAAGGGAGAAGGAGAGAAAGAAAAGAAGCCTCTTCTTCTTAAAGAACCAACAACCAACCAAAGGCTTCTGCTGTAAATGAATAAAGATGTAAACATTGTACCGTGTACCGTCTCTCTGTTGTGTTAATTACTCTTGATGCTTGATACTTGATCAACATATGAATATCTTGGGCCAGTTTATTGATATGTATCATACATGTATATTATTATGCAGCATTATTATTATTATTATTATCAAGGTAACAGCAGGGTAGTTTTTCATATTTCATTTGATAACTTGCTCCATTACATACCGATTTGTATGTAGTATGTACAATGTTCAATGTACACCTACGTGTTACGTGTTGTACACCAGATACAAGCTACAGGATATAGGAAGGCAGGAGCAAGGAAAAAAGAAACGAAAGAAAGCTGGTTCTGATTCTTGTACTGGTTCTGGTTCTTCTTTGGTTACTCTTTCGTTGCGCCTGCATTATCAATATGAGTGTTGAATACCTGATCGTATTGAGTCATTAGTTGCTCCTTTTCATACAATGTACATGTATGTACGTGATACTCCTTCACTAAATTCAATTCCAAGTCCAAGTCCTTTCTAAAACTTTGCCATCTGATTTGACTTGTGTATACTTTGTACTTGATAGTTGATACTGTATTTAAACATGAAATTCATCAATACATGAAATAATCTTGAAGCTTTTCATTTTAGCATCGGTTTAGAATTTAGACTCTTCTAGATTCTAGATTCTGGATTCTAGAATGTAGAGAAATAGGAAATTCGTATAGAAAGAAGCAAGAATCAAGAGCACGCTCTGATTTGTCAATGCTTTATTCTATCTCGTATCTAATATCTAGTTTTTTTTTCTTTTAAATTGCCACTGCAAAATTTATAACGACGAACGAAATCCTATCTCTCAAATCTCAAGTTGTAATAATTTTTTAACACTCCAAACTCACAACTTTACAAGTCAGTATAATTTTTCCATACATCTTGTATCTTGTGTCTTCTTCCTCATGTTATAATTTACGTTTTTGTATGCTGATTAAGTGCTTAAAAAGTTATTCTGTGTGTAGAGTGTAGATTCCGTGTGCATTGTACAAGCAAGGATATGAGCGAGACCCTGACAGATCATGAAAATTTAGTGGATAGGAAAAAAAGGAAAAGAAGAAGACAAGCGACAGAGACATAGACACATAGACATGGGGGATTGAGAATTGAGGGTGGATGAATAATACAGAGCAATACATAAGAGCGAGCGCTCCGTTTTGTGTTCAGTGTTGAGAAAAGATTGAAAGGATTGACTTTATACATTCAGTCTATTGAATTGAAAATTTTAATAAAGGAGTTTACATTCCACACAGTATCCAAGTATCCATAATTTGAATATTATGGCAAGGCTCTTCTTCTTCTCCTTCTTCCTATTTTCTAGTCATCGTCTCGATCTTCTCTTTCTCTATTCTGCTATCTTGTGCAAGTGTACATGCACAATACACATTACACATGGATATGGATACAAGCAAGTGTATGGTCGAGGATCGAGGATGACGATGTTATGTACCGAGCCGAGTACAGAGGAATGTAGTGAAATAGAAAGAAAATTGAGTTTACTATCATCATCAGAACATTGAGAATTGAGAATCAAGAAAATGAAGATGATTTTTCTATGGCAGGTTTTATGCTGATCGTGAATATATATTGAAACAAGTTCATTTAAATAAATCATTCTGTGGCTCATTCTGCTGTATGACGACGTTCTCGTCTTTTCAGTCAATATCGCGTCGTCTTTTCGTCTTCTCTATTCTCTAGTCTCTGCTCCATATTATGCATGCATGTGTATACAGTATACAGACATGACTACTTTCTACTTACATCACACATTGCAGTCTTTTTACTCGATCTGAATATGAATATGAATTTTGAATGTCAGTATAATATCATGTAGAATGTAGAAGGTAGAATGTACAAGCGATTAATACTCTGTAGTCTGTAGTAGTTTTGTTGTTGGACAGGTCTGGATATTTCTCCCTGTCTTGTACCGTATCATATCGTATCATCATCATCTTTTTATTATATTATGATGTTTCGTTGGTTGGTTGGTTGGATTTAACATACACATGCGATATAGATACATATTTTAAATTATGCATGCTATAAAGTTGTAGAAATAATAGCAGTAGTAGTAGTATTTAATATTCTCCATGGATAATAATAATAATACGTATATAAATCCAATGTCTATTGTTACTAGTTACTTGTCACTGGTCACTGGTCACCAAAAATGGTTAATTCAACTTGTTTGTAGTTTGTAGTGTTTTAGCTTTGAGCGTTTGAACAGTTGAACGGTTGAACATTTTAACTGTTCTGTGTAAAACAATTATGTTCTGATTTCTGATGTCTCGTGTGATTCCGTTTAGGTGCTCATAGCTCATACCCCATACACGTACAAGGTACAAGTATTACATATGTTCCTTGTGAGAAAAAATGTTGTTCGTTGTTCATCATCTTCATCTTATCTCTCTTCTTTTGTTTATTGAACAGAGGACCTTTCTTTGTTGTACATTGTACAGGTTTGTATTACTCATGCATAAGTACATTCTACATTCTGTGTACATTCCAGTTGTTCACAATGTGAACAAAAATGAAACAATGAGCTTGGTTCAAATATGAACTGACACTAGTGGAATTTGAATCTAAATTGGAATTTCGCTGGAGTATCTCCAGTCATTTATTTATTCTCAAGTCTCTAGTCTCAAGGTACAACTTCATTCTGATCTTTACATTTTGTACCTGAGAATCTGAGTAGATATTTGAGTACGCGTACGAGTACAGACAGATACTCAAATCTCATATGAGATGATGTGTTTATATATTTAGAAAAAAAACATACTTGAGACTGGAGATAAGTAACACCTGTTTTCCTCAAGCAAGGGAAGGTTTACAATTTGTAGTCTAGAGTTCTACAGTTTGGAGTTGGTTGAAGCTCAAATCAAATACGCGTGATGCATAGGTAGGCCACAAGACACAAGACAAGGCTGGACAAAAACATGTAGAGAGACGCACGATAAAGGTGAAGACTTTTCCCCTATGACAGTAGTAGTATCTAGTATGTAGTAATAGGTTATAGTAACAATAATAATAATAATACGATTATTAACCTGCACGAATTATTAATATATTATGGTCAAAGATAAATGGATAAAATGAAATGAAAATCACCCGGGGCAGATTTCATTCCTTGTATTATCCATTATCCCTGCTCTTCCTCCTATTCTTAATCCTTTCATATGGTAACATTTTTATTTATGTACTGAGTTGTGAGGTTGGCTTAATGAGTGTGAAATCATTGCTTACAATGTACAATACAATACAACACGATACAATGCTAGACAATATAATAGAAAATAGAATACAAAAATATAAAAATGTATCAGTAATGCTAATACAAATAGGAATAATAACAATAATAATAATTATTATGATTATGAATGTAATGTAGTGTATTCGTCTGCTGGTTGAATTTATTCGTATTTCGTAGTCTTTCGTAGTCATTGGTTGTCTTGTCTTGTCATGTCATGTATGTTGTATGTGTCCAACATCCAACATGTTTGTTCTATTTGTAAGTAGTTGGTGAGTGAGTAAATCGTAAATCGTACATGTAGATTTAACCACGGTGATTTCCATGTTTATTTGTTTAATATTGTAAGTTTTAAGTTGTGAGCATTCAAGTTTGAGTATACTTGAGTACAAATACAAAATACAAAGGAACTAATAGCTTATAATTCCATGTACAAAGTACAAGGTACTGGAGTACACCACACCACTTAATTATAATAGTTGTAATAGTTCATAGTTGTTTCTAATGGTCATGATAAGAAAATGTACAATGTACAAATGAAAAAACATTATGTATCTGTCTCTCCCTCTCTCTCGGTCTCGGTCTCTCGTTCTGCTGTCTTTTCTTTTCTATTTTCTATCCGACAATTTTTTGACATGGCACCTGTCAAATTAGCTATCTATCTACCCAACTTATTCCACTTCCATTTCCATCTTTCCGTATCGGAGAAAGCGTATTCATGCTTGTTTTTAGTCAGTTGATGCTTGATGTTTGATACAAAGAGACCCTTCTTGTTCCTTTTCTTTTTGAAATGGAACGTTGTCCGAATTCTATTGAAATATGTGTATGTGTATTCAGTATTCATCTATGGACAAGTATTCTTATGCATATTATGTTATTGTGTTTTTGTATATCATGAACTGGATACTGGATACGACATGTATGAGTATGGAGTTTGGAGTTTCCAGTTCAAGAAGATTCCTCTTCTTTTTGTCTATTGTAAATTGTAAGGTTGAGAACTGAGAGCTGAGTTTACATAGAGTTGAGAGTTGAGAGGGTAATAATACAAGGTCGAACTCTCTTCTTTCTTTTCAAATTTCAAAGTAGCTCGTTGAACGCATATGTATTAATGTTTAAGTCGCTAACAGTTTAATATGTATAAGATGTCGATATTGTCGTCCAGCATCCAGGAGGAATAATAATAATACTACTAATTTTAAGAGACCGTCAAATCTTCCTTGTGGGGTATTTGAATTTGGTATTTATGCTCACATGAAAAAAGAAGAACTCAGCTCAGCCGATAAATACAGTAAGGACTGTTCACTATTTAGTATTCACCTAGTCAGCCATGTCTGAATATGCTGTGTATTACAGTTTGGAGTTTGGAGCTTGGAGTTATGAGTTGGTGTGTTTATGAGGTCGTCTTCTATTTTGCATCTCTGTCGGTTTTATTACATTGTGTATTTTGTGTACATTTCCAAGTATCAAGTACAAAAGTATGCATGTGTTATTTCTCTGTTGGTTATTGGTGTAAAATGTCACTTTACATATTACTTGGTGTACTGTCTCACTGTCTCTCTGCTTCGTCTTCCTTGGATGCTTTGATGCTCTTCATCCTCAATCCTCATCCGACATTGTTATTTGTATTATGCTTGGAGGAAAGGGAAAAAGTTGTCAATTGTGTGTCAAAGTGAGTCTAGATGGATTTTGTCCATGGATCGGATTGAGTTGAGAGTTGAATTGAATTGAGCTGGATTTGATGGTTGTACATGTATACAGTACATCGAGAGTTCTGTTTTTAAGCTTGAGGCGACTATGTAGTGCCGGAATGACATTATGGTGAGGGTTTAAGGTTTAACGGTTTCATATTGCTCCAATTTGACCACTTGGGTTGTAAGGCTCTGGTGGTCTTTGGTATTTGGTCTGGTCTCTGGTCGCTGGTCCTTTCTCTCTAATGGACTTGTCTACTTTGTCTTGTTCGTCTACTTGTCTTGTCTTGTGTTGTATTGAAATGCAATACATTTTTGAAATTTTTATTTATTGCTACCCAATAGCCAAGTTTACAATTAATTTTTGTCTTTTCCTTGCTTTGATTCTGGAATCTGGAATCTGGGTTCTCGTCACTCCATTTCAAACAACTGTGCTCCTTCTTTTCTCTTTCTCTGTCGCTACATATCTCTGTTCAAACAGGAGACCAATAAATTTTTATGAGATCCAGATCCAGTTCAACTTGAACATGTTTTGTAGTGAGAGGAAAGAGGAAAAGAGAGAAAAACATGGACTTCAACAGCAGCCGCATGTTTAATTTACTATTTACACTGTGCACTGTATAGAGTACTTGGAGAAAAGTAATGGCAGTAAAATAAAGTAAATTCAAATTGACAGTTTACAGTTGACACTCGTACAAGTACAAAGTACATATCTAATGCCTAATGTCTATGCAACAGATGAACTAAATGCTTCGTAAAATGAATCAAAGGCAGTTTAAACTTGAAAGAGGATGAAGAAAGGAAAACAAACAAGAATAATCATGATAATAATAATAATATCATTAATGGAGATGTAGATTTTTATTTCCATTAATAATACATAATACACACTTTAAATAGGAATGATAGCACTTGTTGATTGCTGATGCTTGATGCTTGGGCGTTGATTTTAATACTATTTTAATACGGCAGTACAGAGCACAGAGAGAAAAAGAAAATAAAGTATGTGTTTATTTCTATATCATGATGATATTTCGTATTATATAGTACATAATACATAATACATAATATCAATGTATATTCTGACTGTAAAGAATTGTGATAGCGGTCATTTAGTTGGACGTTGGATGTGAGTAGAAAAAAATGAGTGGCGGCTCAGTAGAATCTAGAATGTAGACGTATGACAACTAATTGGGCTGTTGGCTGGATTAGTTACATGACATTAGTACACACTGTAGTTTATATTCGGGGTTTTCTTAGTGCAGCTCAATGAAATAAAATGATCAGCATCAAACAATGTCAATGACAATGACAACAACAAATACAAGCCCATTACCACATGAAGCAGTTCCCTTGAAGTAGATACATTTAAATTTTTGTCATTTGAAATGGTAAATGGTGGGAGAAGGGATAAAAAGCAACTTGGTTTAACTTTGACTCTATACTCTGGACCGAGATAGAAAGATATTATATCTGTAGAGTGTAGACTGTAGACGTGGCGTATAGATACAGTATTATTATTATCATTTGGTGTTTATACGATTGTCAGTGTAGCAGAACAATCATAACAATAAAAAACGGAGAGAGAAAGAAAGTTAAAATGTGAAAATGTTTTAAAAGCAAAAGAATGTTTTTGAGGAGTTGAGTCATTCTTGAATCCTGAGTCTTGAATCTTGGGTCTTTGAAGTCTTGAAAAGAATAAGACGTCTTAGTGATTTGAAAAATCTACCATCAACCAGCCATGCCAAGCCATGATAGAATAGGATAGGATAGGATGAATGAGTGACTTCTTCAGATTCGGAAGGTTGGAAACCAATGGAGGTGGATAAGAATAAAGTAGTCTTTATACTAAAAGAGCTGAAGAAACTCAAGCAGAAAAAGAAGGAGAGCAAGTGACAAAAAAAATTAATGAACAAAAGAAGAAGCGTGAAGGTATTTCTCATACATAATACTCAATATGTTACATGTTGTATCTAATGTGTAATGTGTAGGAAAGGAGAGAAATTACAAAAAAAATAAACATTCCCTTTGACACTGTACACAATGTATTGTTTGTCTTCTAAAAAAAGAAAAACGATTTGTACACTATTTAGATAAAGATTAGTAAAAGGTAAATATGTTGTGTTTTGAGTTGTTGATCCGTTTCTGCGTTCTGTATAGGATTGAGTATTGTTTTTGTTTTTATTTTTATACTCGTTTGAGTTTTGAGCTTTGAGACTCAAGACTCGAGAGTTTTATTACAGCTTTTTCCCTTCTTTTTTTCAACCTCCTCCGTCTTTTTATTTATTTATATTTGTATAAACTTATTTGCTGGTTACAAATACGATGAGATAAGAGTATAGGAGTACACAATAATAATTAAAAAAAATAGAGAAAGGAAAAGAAAAGGCAGATCATGTGCTCAGTGCTCAGTGTACAGTGTGTATTATTTGCCTTAGCCTAATTTTGGTGGAACTCGTTTACTTGTTTAAAACTGATGTAATAATAATATGCAGTCGTATGTGCATAAATATGTGGATTTTGGATGTGTGTATTATCTGGAGGGCAATTACTGTAATCGAAGTAAAGGCGCTCTTTGTAGCTTTGGAGGTTCGGAGCTTTGGAGTTTTTTCTCCAAAAAGACTCGAGGACTCGCTGACTCCGTCCATCCGAGGACGAGGTTATGATGAGCTTTAATTATTTCTCCAGAAGTACAGCGTACAGTCTACAGTCTACACTTAGATAAAATCAATGCCTTCATTTGTTAAGGTATTTTAGCAAAATGAGTGGAATGCACAGCACACACACACACAACACATTTTAAATGAGCATGAAAGTCAAAAGGGAAAAAAATACCATCCTCCTCCTTTTATTATTATTATTTGGTCGTCTTCTTCCTCTTCTTCTTCGTCTTCGTCGTATACCTAACGAGCCATGTTGTAAACTCCACTTTAATTAAAAACACGTTTGCGATTGTGTGAATTTTCTTCTGTACACCATGTACATTGTACATGTATATGGAAATAGAATGTGTGGAATCCGGTGCTTCTTACACTTATACTTTATACTACGCGTATATTTGTATCCGTATTATTATTATGCATTTTCATGCATAATACGGACGAATCTTTTACTTTTGACTTTCTTTTTATACCTAGATATATACATATTTGGTTGGTTGGTTTGGTATTTGTAGTTTGTAGTTTGTAGGTACTCTATCATGATGAAATGATGTGAAATTTTAAGTGAACGTTTCTGGATGAGACAAAGATGTAGACGTGTAATATGTAGTTTAATGCATGTGTGTGTGTATGCGTGTGTGCATGGTGAATGAAGAGGAAGACTAAGGTGTGTATACATGCATATATGTAGAATTTAGACGGTAGAGTGTAGACTGTAGACATCCACACACATTAGAAAATGTACTTAGTGCCTTGTTTCGTGCGTTCACGCTGTGAAAAAGGTGTATGGTCGGAAAGAGACTGACAACTTTTAAAAATTGAGGATTGTTTAAGTCCGCGTAGTTCTAGTAGGAAAAGAAACAAGTAGTAGTGGAGAGTGGAGGTAATGGTAATGGTAATAATAATATATAATGTACTTTACGCTAAAACTCTTAAAGTACTGTGTCTCTATGATGTGTTGTATGTTTTGTCTCCTTCTCTTGTTGTTGGATGGTAAAGAATGTATTGTATCTTGTACACTTTCGTTAGAAGTAAGCAGTAGGCACTAGGCAGTAGTCAAAAAGTAATCGGCTCTGGTAATATATTAAGAGAGAGTTGTCGCTTGTCTCCACAGGTGACAAAAATGGTACGAAAAGCATCAAGCATCAGAGGAAAAGATAGACAGAAGAGACAGAAGTCCAAAACCAAGAAGAAGATCAAGAAGAAAATGATGATGAAAAAGAAGTAGTAAAAGGATATAATATGTTTTCTAGGTTCTTTTCGTATTCGTATTTTGTATTGTTTTGTTTTGTGCATTAAATTGTATACAATGTCATTCATATAATATACATAAATACGATCGCGGTAGTAAGAGTGTTGGTTCAGGACTGTATATATATATATCTATTACGTATGTATTATGGATATGAGTAGGATAGTGGGGAGTGGAGTGAGAGAAAAAGAAGCTCCTGGCTTTGTTTGTTTGCTTACTTACTTAGTTATTTGCCTCTACGAGTTACGACGGACGAGCATATTCAGGACATGGAGAAGCATTAGTGAGTACATAATACATAAATATTGGATTGTAGCGGATACATTTGTGTATGTATCGAGTATGGAGTACATTGGTGTACGTAAGTGAGTCGTTTAGCTGTTAGTGAGTACACAATATATATATTTATATATATATATATATTATGTGTATGTGTATGTAGTTAGTATAGGAACATAGTTGACGTAGGAAATTGTTTCTGTCTGTGTGACAAGTTATGTGACTACTGTACGCTGAATTTTCACGGTATATATTGGTGTATGGATTTAATATTTAGTATTTAGTGTACATTGACATTTAATAAAATAATAAAAGAGATATTAAAGTAGAGATAACGAGTATATTAAATGCTATTTTATACCTTGACGTTTGTGTGTGTGTGTGTTTGTTTAAGTATATTTGTTTATATTTATATATGTATGTATGTATGGCTGTGAGCACGCAAACTAGAAGCTAATATTGTCTAATAAAATGACCATGGCTGACGTGAGACTGGACTGGACTGGACTTGACTATAGTCTCTAGACTCTAGAATCTAGACGACGATGAATGATGCGGGAATTATTGCCTTGTGTTCGACCCGTTCCGGTGGTGAAGTTTTGAAGCGAGTGTCGTAAGTGGACCGTTTAGTAAGTTGAGTTCATTCAAAAAGGTTTCAATGTGATGAAGACTACTCTATGTAAAATATATAATGTACACGGTGTAGTTGTGGAAAGGAAAGAATTTTCTGGCTCTATAAGTTATAAGTTATAAGTACGTAAACCTCAGTTTCAGTTGCAGTTGGATTGTATTTTGTATTGTATAATGTACATGGGATATATTATACATTATACACTCTATGCTAACTTGGTTTTGAGTTCTGACTTTGGATTTGGCTATGGCAATGGCTTTTGCTCTGACTCTCTGCTTCTCTCGTGTTTAGCTTGGTTTGAGATTGGTGGAATCCATTCGTGGGTGGTCTTTCTTTGCTCGTGCTCTCCTGGCTCAATCGCAATCGCAATTGAGTTCTCATTCTTCCGATGTGTCTTCATCATTCGAGTTTAGTTTCATTCGAGAAACTAAACTATCCACACACATACAAGGGCTCGTACTCAATACTCAGCTTGTGTTTTCTGATACATCTCTCGTCCAGCTAACTATCTATTCTGCTGACTTTGAAAAAACAAAAAAATTAATTCTTCTCTTTTCTCCTCTATCTATCAAAGTGGAAACTTGGAAACTCTCCCTCTCGTTCACATTCTCTCTCGTTATACATTTATATTATTATTATTTATTTATCTATCTGTCTGTCTTCAGATATTCAACTCAATTCCAGTTCAAAAACTTCACTCTGGGGTGCACTTTTGACTTTATAACTTAATAATTTCACCTGATTGAGTTGTTAGTTGTTCAAGTTTGTGGAAAATCCACTTTGTGATCTTACATTTTTATACACGTTTGATTGTTGATATTGATATTGATATTTTTACATTGATTGTGGTTGGTTGGCTGGCTGGTTGTTGTGTCTGATATCTAATTTCTACTACATTCGTTCAGTCCAGTGTAATTCAGTGTTTGTGCCTGTGCCTTGTCAGTGAATATAGATTAATTAATGGGCTGAGGAAATACCACATCTTTTATTCTATTAGAATAATAATACCAAAAAAGTAAACACAATGTTCAAATATCGGAAAAATCCTAGTAATTTGTATGTGCATCTTGTTTCTAATTCAGTGTAGTGTGGTGTAGTGTCTTGTGTTTTGAATTTAGAATTTGGAATGGGTGATTTGTGATTTACTTGGTGAGGCCATTTATCTTTGGTCGTTGATTGTTGATATTTTCCGTTTCGGTTTGGGTTGATGGGATAAGTGAAAGTGCTAATTCTTACGTGTGATGGTTTGATGGTGTTTCTGATTTCTGATGTCTGATGAGTCGGATGGTTGTCAGTCTCCATTTCCTTGCTCCATCAATTTCACAACAAGAAGACTGCTGCTAATAGTAATATTAATGGTAATAATAATACAAGTGAAATGAATGGACTAACGACGTAATTTGACTACTTTTCCCCTGGAGAAAAGTTTGTCATTAGTTTTATTAGTGTAGAGTGTAGAGATTAGAGATAGATCAATGATATTGTCTGTGGTGGTGGTGTTGTTGTTGTGGGATATATAATTTCAAGAAGGAGGAGGGTGGCTAAATACAAAGACAGAACGTGTCTAGTGTGTGCATTGTACATACATACATATGTATCTATGTATGTAGAAATAGATAAACAAGGAATAAGAATGATGGATGAAGAACGTTATCAAAACATGTGTGTGTTCTCTCTGATTTAGTACATGGAGGCATGTGAAATATTCACAACTTGTGGTGTCAAAGTGCTCTAGTCTGACTTAAAGGAATGACGGAAAGTACTTTAAACATTTTTCTATTCTCCTTTTCTAATTCTTCTTTTACTACTACTAATACTACCGCTGCTGCCTGTGCTACTACTGGTGATCCTGATCCTGATACTCCGAATTCGACATCTACATCGACTTTGACTTGTTACAACACTTCGTCTTCTTGTTGTTGTGGTGAGGAACAGAGCTCATCTTCAATCTTCAAATTTGAATCTTTGTGACCCCCTACACTCTGCATTCTACACTCTACATACATTGGCTAATTTTAGTTTTGCTGTCGTCTTTACACTTGTGAGCCTCTCTACTCTCTACGTATTCTCCATGTTCCATGTTTCATGTTAAATGTTATATATGTACATTGTACATGTATTTGTGTTTTCTGTTTCCCCTTTTCCCCATGCTTATGTTTAAAATAATAATACGTAATATCCTCTCCTCTGTCATCCACTAATATGTACGCATTGTACACTGTACATTTTTCGTGTCTTGTGCGGATGTCTGATACTGATGCTCATGTTGTTGTTGTTGGTGGTGCTTGTATTGAATTCCTGTGGGGGGAAGTTGAAAGTGTGTGCTCTCAAAAGTCATTTTGTCGATTTTTCTTTGGATTCTTCTGTCTCATTCTTCGTCGTTCTCGTCCTCGTTTAAGTTTTCATCTTCCTTCCGCCCGAACTCCAAGCTCCAAAATCCAACTCCGGTCCTTTCCTGTGCAAGTGTGAATTTCCAACTAGAATTCAAATTTAAATGCGTACATGAATAATGAATATGCAGAATACAGACACATGGAAAGAAAGAAATAGTGTATTAGAGTATAGGAAATGTGTCTGTTGCATTGTAGAATCACATACTTGATACTTGATGAAAGATCAGAAAGTGTTAAAAATTTACACGTCCCCGGATAATGACATAAGAGCTTATGCATCTGTATTATGTAGTGTGAATTGTGTATTGTGACAGCAGGAAGGAAACAGGGTAAACAGTCAAAAAGTGGTTACAAGTAAAAATAATAGAATTACCGAGGATCGAGTTGTTGTTACAAGTACAAGATAACGTAGCATAAAATTGTAATTAATATATACATATTGTACATGTAACATGTATGATGTATATGGTGAAAATCGTCTGTAAAAAAACAATAATAATTCTCCAGTGAATCTGTGAGATGTTGTGAGATGTTGGTTGTTGATGATAATAATATCTCAATCAGATGGAGTGGTTTGGTTTGGCTTGGTGTTTTATGACTAGTGTTTAGTGCTGTTGTTTTTCATCATGATGTAGTCTTTTGTTTTGAGATTTGATATTGTAAGGATATTGTGCATGTTTAAATTTTTGTAGTGATCAACATAATACTTGTAGATAGTACAGTGTACGGTGTACTTGTATTTTGTATTGTGGTTGTGTGTATATTATATATTATAATAATGTGTGTTATGTGTGGATGGTTGAGGGTTGATGGAGCCTAAGCCAATGACCACAGGGACTTTTCCTTGTTCTTTTTCTCCAAATCCAAAACCCTAAGAGAGTGAGAGTATGGATGATGATCATGCACAGTGCAAGTTAATGAGACGGGTAATTCTCTACCTCTACTTCTATGTATGTACATGGATACTGCGGTTCATCTTTTTCTGTTTCTGTGCTTTTTGCCAAATTGTATAGCAATCAACCGGCCCTACCTTGCTCATAGCATAATTCAACTCTCACTTTTCCATCTACAATCTACAATATACAGATATACACGTTTGAGGAATGAATAGTGTAGATTGTAGGTATACCAAGTTGTATTATGTGGCGGAATACTGGATACTGCTTGTCTGTGTACTGTGCTCATGCAGTTGGCCTTTTATCTTCTTTCTTTCTTTCACAGTCTAGAGTCTAGAATCGTTTCATATATTATAGGATATCTGCCTATTTTTTTCTCGCTCTGTTGTTTCTGTAATTGTTTAACCTCTACTTAAATACTTTTCGTGGAATTTTTCAAGTTTCTCATGTCTATCACATTATTATGTATCTAGTATCTAGATTCTAGTATGTGCATGGATATGAAAAGTGGATAGAGGATACATAGCGCGACAAGTGTACCGAGTTTGTAGCTTGTAGATATTCAGTTTCGGACAAGATTTTGTGGGTAGTTACCCACGTATTAGTTTTGTTCATCATATTTTGTATCCTTACATTACAACAGAACAGAGTTCAGAGTTCCGACATGACTGTATCTGTAAACTGTGAAGAACGACAAGTATAGAATGTAGAATGTAGAAAGAAAGTTATTTGGGTTCACTTTTTCCTTTTCCGAGTCTCTTGTCTCTGATGGATAGTGAATGTTGAATGCTTAATACAGAGTGAATGCATATGATTATAGGATTTGTATTTTCCATGATATGTGCATAGTGCAGTATAGAGAATAGAGGATAATAGAGAGGAAACACTTTTGTTATTATTGGTTTGCCTTGCCTATAGCTGTGTGCTGTGTGTGCAGGTAAATAATATAATAATTGTGTGCATTTAGAGACCGGAGCCTTTTTGAAAATTGCCGTGTTATGTGTTATAGATTTACGACAATATGTTTTCAATGTTCTGTGTCTGTAGGATATAGGTGTACACAGTGCATAGTGTAATGAATGGGTGGATAGCTAGATTTAGAGATAGATGCACCGGTGTAGTTACCTGTATCCAAAATGCATATGTACACCATGTGACAAAAGGTGAAAGGTGCACATAGTTGGGTTTTTGGGTATTGAATATTTTGCATCATGATGGGCCTCAGTACTGTATTAAGCTCTTTACTTTGGATTTTGGATATTTCCCCTCTATTTTCCCTCTAGTCATTCACGCAAGAGAAGAAGGCAGAAAGAGGGAAAGATAGAATTTTCCAGTTGGAGTTAGAGTTTAGAGTTGGAGTTGTTCTATCTTCCAAGTTGGAACAGAGAAACAGAGAACGCAACGGCAACGGACAGGTTAGTTCGTTTGCTCTTGCTGTTATTGTTCATAACTGACTGACTGAGTTGGTCTTCTTTAAAGAAGACCGTAGCACGTTTTTTCGTCCTCTCATCTCATCCCCGTCCTCGTCTGCGTCTTGATTCCTTTGATCTTGACATAAACTGAGGTTCTTATTCTTGGACTTACTTGTATTGTGGTGACTCAGAATTCAGAATGAAGGATGAAGGATGCTCTGTAAGAGATCAAAAAAAGGTTCATGTGTTCCTCAAGGAATTTAAAATTTCACCACAGGTTAAAATACACTTGATTCTTTTTTCTTATAGAGTATAGAGTATACAGTATAATATAGAAACAGATACAGATATTATACATTATACACTGGCTGGAGACTGAAGACTGGAATGTATAGATTATATTATGTAGATGAATAAATATGTGATGTCCATAATCCATACACGATCCATACACTATGCATTTATTCATTCCATGTCAAGTACAATATCGTATAATAACAGTACAAAATACACAAGAAGAAGAGTGAGTAGTGGTGCCTTCAGAAAAGGGAATTCTTTGAATGTCTATTTGTTATTCTGTTCCGTATATTATTATACATGTAAATATCTACATAGAGAATCCAGATGCATAATATATCACATGTGTCTAGTATCTACAATCCACAACAAATAGAGCTAAGTGAGTGTGTTCATTTGGTTTGGTTTGAGCGCTGACTGGAATGGAATGGAATGGAATTGTATGTTATGGTATGAAAACCCCGTTAAAATAAATAGGGTCAGTAAATATGTGAGAGTTTTTCGCTCTCTCTCGTAGTCTCTCTTGTCGTCGCTTATTTTTCTTTCTCTCCACCCGTCTCTCTTTCTCTCTTGCGTGCTACGTGTGTCATGATTAACTCAATCATGATTTGAAAGAGGTGGGTGAAAACCTCACGGATGTTTGATGTTGAAAATTGTTGTACAAAAGTCCAGTGTACTGTGTACATAATAATAATAGTAATGTATAATGTTTAATGTATGCACAGTGCATATGATATGATATTATAATATTATGCCTCACGTCTTGGTGCTTGGCTCTTATGCTTTCTCACTCTCTTGACTGTTGATTGTTGATGTGTTTGATTTTGATACATGCACAATTTATTTATAATATTCAGTTATCCATATCCATTCTTATTCAATGTTCAATGTCCATTGTGCATGTATATTTTCTCTCTGTTTTGTGTGTGTGTAGTGTGTGTGTACAAACAATATAATAATAATAATAATATAAACATTACACATGGAACATGGACAACGCAAAGCAAAGCACAGTACAACATAGTGCAGCAAAGTAAAATATAGCAAAACAAACCCGTCAAAATAAAACAAAACATAACAAAACTAAATGGAAGGAGAACCTCCTCCTCTCGTCATTTTCTTCCAGGTTCAGACTCCCAGGTTGTTGTTGTATGTTGTACGTACAACGTCGTACACTCGTAATCGTAATCGTAATTCATTATCGGTATGGTACAATCTTGCTTATTATATATTGCGAGCGCCAAGACGGAGAATGTAAATTATACTCCTGACTTGTCTTAACTTGGGAGTTAGGAGTGATGGAGATAGCAAGATTCTAGAGAGAGAGAGAGAGTGAAAGAGTGAGATTGAGGTGTATAAAGAAAGGAAGGAAGAAAGAAAGAATAGTTTTTTTTTGCAGGAAGAATAACAAAAAAGCAAGGTGAAGAACATGGCAATGAGACAGTTGTGTATTCATGTCTTTAGATTTTAGATTGAGCAGTTGAGTACGAGTATGAGCTTGAGTTGTTTGAGGTATGAGATATGAAGAGTTTTGTGTTTGGTGTATAATCTGTGCAGAGGAGAGGATTTAAGATTGAGGATTCTCTGTACTTTTTACTCTTTGAGTCTTTATGTAAAAGAATAAATAAGAAATCTGGTTAAAATTCATCGAGTATGTGGGGGGAGTTGGAGTTGGGATTGGGGTGGGTGGTAGTTAGAAAAAGTATATAAAAAATGAACACATACCAGTCATTTATACAGTATAGAGTATAGAGTATACATGTATGATCATGTGTGATGCACAATACACCATACGCAATGTACATACGGGAGTAAAGTATTATATTATTTAGAGTTTTGACAGTAGCCGGAGGCTCTTTGAGTAAACGTACGTACGTAAAGTCTCTAGATTCTGGATTCTAGACTCTAGTATCTAGTATCTAGTCTCAGGGTGATCAAGGAGAAGAAGGAGATATTAAAGAAGAGATGAGTGAGTGAGTGAGTGAACGAGCAAGTGAGTAAAAAGACTAGCTGGAGCTGGTTTTAAAAAATCCAGAGATGCAGAGAGAGTTGGTTATAAGTTATAATGTACTTTATATACTTTATACACTCTGTACTTGCTCAGTTGTTTGGTGTTTGGTTTTTGTGTTGTTTTGTTGCCTGGATGTATGTGGAAGAATAGAAGACCATTGGCCAAGACCGGCTCATATATCCTTTGCAAGATGAAGTTATTTTTCATGAATCTCTTGATTTTCTACTGAGCATTAACCACCAGGCAAACCTACCATTAAACATGCTTGTGATCGTGTATTACTATCATTACACAGCGTGAGAAAGCTTAAGGGCCGAAACAAAACATGTAAATCCAATCCAATGCTCGCCTTCTTTACTCGCTCTCTCACTCACTCTCTCAACTCCTCACACGGCCCAATGTCTTTATTTTCTTTGAATATAATATAATACGTAATAGGTACAAAATGAAGGAATGAACACTAAACACAAACAACATACACACATACACGAATCATCTTCCTACATGAGTACGAGAGTACATGATGAGGAATGAAGATCAGGTGGCCTCTAATTATCATCTCTAGTTATACTGGTGAAAAATACGATAAATCTTTATAGAAGCGTCGTAAATTTACCCGACTCTTTTTTACTCTCTCTCTCTCTCTCCTTCTTACTCTTTCTCTCTCACTCCCTCCCTCAGTTCTGAATTCTGAAGGTAACATCTTTTTCCCCGTTTTTCTTACTTATTTATTTATTTACTTATACTAGTCACTTGAGTCTTGAATCTTGATGCTGGAATTAGTGTAACCTCTTTTGTAAAATCACTTAAAGTACATTAGCTATTTTAAGCCAACTGAAAACTGTAAACCTCAACCTGTAAACTTGAAATTCCGAATCCGAAACTCCAATCTCCAAACTGTTGTAAATATGCATCGATATCATGAATCATGCTGATGATAAAGTCTTTATCATACATAAAGAAAAAAGGAGGATAAGATCAATCAAATCCGCCATAAAATAATAATAAAGATTCACAATTGTTGTTTTAATTGCATTGTACTGTATTTTGTATTTATAATGTGTATACTCTAGTCCTCTCTCTCCCTCTCTCTCTCTCTCTCTCTGTAACATAACAAATAACAAGTGTCTGCCTGTCTCTTTATGGAGGTGAGGATAAACCCATGTTACGGGGTAGAAAGGTATAAAATAAAAATTGGGGAGAGAGTAAAAATGAACATAAAACTCTTGTTTTTTTTTCATGTTCTTGGAAAAGGAACTTGATGTAAAATAAATGAGAGTCTGTAATAATTCATGTAGGTAATATGTAATATTATGGGTATTATGTAAAATGTAAAATTTAAACTAGTTGTATGTTGTATTTTGTAGATACTAGATACATGATACAATACAATGCATTCTACATTCTACATACAGCTCAATCACGACCAAAGCCAAATCCAACTTGTAGTAATAATGCTGACGATGATGAAGTTGAGGATCAAAGTAAACTAATTTATAAAAAATACAATGGAAAAATGTACTGTTTTTTTTAACTGGGATGCGCTAGATTTTACAAGTTGTGATTGTGATATCGCTACTTGTACGTGTATATATTATCCATACTCCATACTCCATGTTCCATACATGTTGAGTAAATATCTCAAATCTCAAAAATGATGTACATTAGACACTAGACAGTATATATGACGAATCATAAAAGGTTAGATCATTTACCTGTAACATAATAAGTTTGAGGTCAGTGAGATGTGTGTGATAGGGATCGGACTCTACCAAGAGAAGTCAGAAAGAATAAAGTAGAAGAAATAGCAACACGAGAGGAGTAGAGAAGAGCAGAACAGGCAGCACATTTGATGTGTGTTTGATAAGAATGAGCATGATTATGCGTAGTCTGTAGTCTGTCAATGGTACGACTCATTTCTGGTTTCTGGTTGAGTCGGTTAGTTTTTTTTAAACCCATCTCTTCTCCTCGTCTCTCCATTTTCCATCCCTTCATGTACATTGTACAAAGATGTGCCAAGTATCAAGTACGTAGATAGTAGATAGTAGATATAGTGGTCCAGTGTAATGTCATGTTATTTAGTTATGTTAATATATTATGTATATCGTTACTTGTTACTTCAATAAAAGTACATAATAATATAATAGCAGCAAACCAAGAAGATGAGCAAATGTCTAGGAAAACTCTCCTTGTTGCTGTTGCTCTTGATGTTGTAATATTTGGATTGAAAGTTTTTGGAGAATATTTGTTAGTAGCGGCGTCTTTTGAGATTTTGGTATTTGGTGTTTGTACCAAACCAGAAGATCAGAGTCAGAGTGTTCATCATTTACCTTCGTTTTGTACTCCTATTGCTACTACTTTTTGAGTTTTGAGCCTCGGATTCAATATTCAAAATGCATTGTGGATCCATTGATGTACATAGAAATATCAATGAAGGATAATTTTTTGAGCGACAGAGAGTGGTAAAAAAGGGAAATGTGTTATGTGTTATACATATTTGATATTTGGTTCTAACCTGACATGGAAAATCAAAACCTGGATCATGATCATGATCTTTCTTTCTGTTTCTGTTTTCCTTGATTATTACTCCGTTAACTGTGTATATGCATACTAGGGCGATTCGTTTTTCGAAAAAGTTTGAAAAATCAACGAGGCCCCATCTGAAATTAAACATATACATATGTAGATAATATATACCAAATATGAACAAAATCCGTTTTGATTTGAGCTGGCCCAACGAGGTCAAAGTTCACGTATCCCTTAAAATCATAATTTACGTTTTATTTAATTTCTAAAGACTCACTTAACCAATTATGACGTGAGTTAGCAATTCGGAACGGCAATTGCACGGGGTACAAAACTTTAACTTGAAAATTTGAAAATACCCGGATTTCAAAAAAACACCCGGGTAACAAGTACAGAAACCCGAATTTCGGATCGAAATATAAAGTACCTTTAACAAACGTTTCTACACGATAAAAGCATGCATTTTTATCTTTCAAATGCGCTATTGGCTTTGAAAATCCGACTAAAAGTACGCATGCACTGAATATTTTTGTGATTTATTTTGACAGAAAAAACTACATTTTTTGGAACAGAATCTGCAAACTTCGTATAAAATCTGTCAAATTCAATACCAAAAGGTGGGAACTTGTCCAAACATGTTCAAAATAGTGTCTAATAACCAAAAAACCCGAAATCCGAACT
>JAQGBH010000597.1:0-46799 GCA_034698265.1 Sminthurinus aureus
CAATAAATTCAAAATTTGTGAATAAATTTTGAAAGTGAAAGGCCTGTTTCTACTAAGTCCTATCTACTATCTACGATCGTAGAAACTGTGCAAGTACTCTATTGTATAAATTTGAGTGTTACAAAACAATGTGAACAAATTGTTTTTTCTACAGGAAAAATATATCGAGAGACATTAGTACATTTCGTCTAATGAAAGCAGAATTTGTCAAGTTGTGCTTTCTCTTTTGTAAAAGCTTAACTGAAAGCTATTAAACCATCTTGTATAAAAAATAAAAACTGGGTGCATGCATTTCAACTTGTGAAAAATGTAATGAATAACAAACCAAGGAATAATGAAGCTAACTAATAAAAGAAAAGTGAACAACACTTTCTAGTTTCTAGTGTATGTTAGTACTTTTAGTACAATTTTGGAGTTTTGTCAGTTTTTGGTTGGTTCGGATTTTTTATGCTTGCAGAAACTGTAAATGTACATAGGTAAATTGCATGTACATGTTATAATCGTATAGAAGATTGTTTATTTATTAGAGTTGAATTCAAAGGTCAAATCATTTGCACGTACCCTAGTTTATTCAACATACAGCCGACAGTTGTATGCTGTGTATGTAATTTTACATTAAAATGCAATCTTAGTATTACATTTTGTAGCATTACAAATTATGTACAACTGTCACACGGTAACACGGTACAAAGTACAGCCAAATTTTAAAATACGATACATATAGAGTAGAGAGACCTATATTTATTTACACCTAATATCTTGTAAATATGAATATATCACGTTTTAATAGTTTTATACCACAGACGTCAAACGTTCCATCATGTATGCAAAATCATATTTTTTGTACAGTTAATATAGTCCGTAGTGTAAATTCAAAAAGGAAACAGTCAACAGTCACATCCATACTCTATACTGTTTCGTTCGAAATTGAGTATGACCACGTTTAATGTTTACTCGTCATTCACAATTCTTTATTTAATACTTTTCTTCCAACACTCTTCATCCAATCATTGGAAAGTGCTCCAAGTGCCAAGAGCCTTTTTGTGTAAAGTTGCGCATCATATGTACATCAGTCACCAGTCATGTACGATCCACGTTTTTTTCCTTCTTTCGGATAAATGTTCACTAATAGTAACATGTACACATGTGAACATACGCGTTTGTATTACACAAAAGAGCTGATAATGATTTTAAAAGGACTAGTCTTGATCATGAGGAGGAGGTGGAATCAGGTGGTCACAATATAAAGGAAAATAAAAATAGCGGAAACCGTTTTAATAAAAGGATGTAGAAGAACAAAAGGAAAAAGAGAAGAAAAATGAGGGGAAGACCCAGAGACGGAGACACATATACTAACAATATATCATTTTTAGAATAGTATTATAGATTATCAATTATATTTTATATTTTACAGTATATCATTGTACGTTTTACTTACTTTTGCATATTATATTTATTTTTACATTTATAATTATTTATAATATTATATAGAATATTGTTCATGTATGAAAGGGCGGTTTGTTTCTGGAGAAAAAAATAACGCTGTTTGGGTCACGACTGACGTGTAAATCGTGCAATCTACGTATAAAAAAGAGTCTCATATTTTTTATACCATTAATTGTCATTATGGTGACACTAGTTTCACTGTCCACGGGGGAAATGCGGATAGGAAACAAGATGAGAGTAGTCTGAGGAGGAGAAAAGTAAAGGGGATGAGAAAGAAAGTGGGCTGGTATGTGCTCGATGAGCCGAATGTCGAAAGAACGGTCTGTATGCATCTCTCATAGTCACCTTGATCAACATTTGTAATCACACAGAAATGTGTTCTTCTGCATAAATTACTACAAGGTCTCATATCAGAGTATCCGACGGAATTGGCCGTGTAGTACTTTTGAAACAATGAATCTTGGCTTTTTGTATTTAAGGCATAGGCCAGGTCTGCAAAAAGAAACAAATTATTTCAAAACATGTTTACATTTTCGTCTTATGTACAATGCATAGTTATTTTAATTATTAATTAGTGATGTTTTTATCTATATAGATTTTTTTTGTACAAAATTTTCCGTATAAAGAGTTAAAAAATATATACCACTTAGAGATGCTGCAGACACATTAGGGAGATTATAGTACGAAGTAAGATTATACATAATCTTCCAGTCGTCTCGACTGTTTTCATTAGCCTGTATAATATAAAGAAAATGCAATTTTATCTCAACATCTTGAACAAAAAATAAAATTTCTATTACAAAGTACTTACTATCTTGTACAAAATGAGCATAATACCAAATAACTTTATATAAAAAATAGATGGAAATTCATACCTCAGTTAAATTGAGGTAATACTGTGAGTAATCAAATCTGAAAAGACATTTACAACAAATAAAAAAATATTGCTTTCTTTCATGTGTTTCTTATTTCCAAAAAAACCCCTTCAATATTCAATTCAGTATGACTTACATTTGCCCGCTCGTCGTATTGTACTGGTTTTCGAGGTCATTCAAAGGTCATCGGACATAAAAATTACAAAAAAATCAGTTAAAAAAAATTATTGTTGAGAATTTAAGACAAATTGGAAACAACATAATACATTGACATTATTATTTGAGTAGATGTACAAAAAAAGCTTTAAAAAAACCACATAGTGCTATGACCAAAAATACTGACATTATAAAGTCGAATCCCGGGGTTGTTTGGGCCAATTTCATCGGCCATTCTTCCAGACTGTCTAGGGCTCACAGCTGGAGCAATAAACAGGTACGAAATTGGATCTTGAATGTAGAAAAATAAATTGAGTTTCAATCAAATACACATAATGTTTTTCGAGTTACGAGTCAAGAATTTACTTTACAACTTATGAACTAGTAGCTGTATGTTTTGTTTGCATTTTGCATGAGGTTTTTTAAAGCAGCATCATGGAGAAAACATTACCTTTGTCCAAAAATTTTCTCCCTTTGTCTTTATCTATACGGTCGGTGAAAAGTGAAAAAAATACAAGAATAATTACTTTTGTATTTTGTATAATCTAAAAGTTTACAATAAGTTATTGTTTTTAAAAATGATACCACAGCTCACAGAAAACAGAAAATGTGTTTACTGGGTACATTTATTTTCAAAACTTTTAAAAAACTATTATAAATCTGATCTATATATCACATATATTATACATGTGTAGATTGTAGGTATGAACGATGTAGTTGAAGAAATAGGCAAGAGAAAGTCATTTACCCATTTTCTTGTAAAAGACTCGGAATGAGTCTGAGTGAAAGTAACCAAAAAATTGTCCAGCAATCACAGGATAAAACTCTCTAACCAGTTCCATGTATCTGTAAGAAAATACAGATCACATATGTAGATATTATACCGCAGCAGTAGTTGGGGAGTAATAAAGACAATGATAAATCACGCTGATGTCGCTAATGTTATCTCACACTGACACACTTTACTCTTTACTCTAACAACTTGGCAAGCGTGATCAGTGGTCAGTATAGTCACACTAGTTTGTTCTGTATGGAGTACGGAGTATAGACCTCATTACCTTTTTTATATCCTCGACAAAGCTTTTTAACTTAATTTTAACTCGCCTTAACATACTTAATGCTTCACAAAGAAAGTTTGAGTACTGTATTTGTTTAGCAGTGAGAAGTAATAAAGAAAACAAAATTATGATAGAATTAAAGATAGTTTGACCATTACATTTTTGTAAAACTGTCCTGATAACTTGGATGTCCAAGTCGATTGGATAAATATCTGTAAAAAAGTAGAAAAATTACACATATACACAATAGTTGTTTGCATTCATTGACTTAGAATAAAAAAGATCAACAATTTTAATATACTTTGTACTATGTAGACAAAAGGGAAAATAAAACAAGAGAAGAGTGATAAAAGATAAAATACAAACCTCTCGGGGTTTCCGGGTGGTATGTGTCCGATTATGTACACAGTTTCAGACCTTTTCCTTGCTTCTGTCAGTTGACTGTAAATTTAAAAAAAAAAAACAATATTTGTTATGGTTGGGTTTTCTTTTTTGGATAATAGATACTATGATAAAATGTAAAAATGGGACAAAACGTATATTATACATTAAAATGTTTTCATGCATGGTACATATTAATAAATGCATTGCAGAGATTTTTCGCTTACCCCTTAAGCCATTTAAATTGGCCAGCAGGATCGTTATCATTGGTAGGGATTTTGCTGCTCTTTTTATGGTAGAGACTTGTATTTAAAATTAAGAGACGCGGCTTCTTATCTTTACTCTCAATAGCATAATATCCCCCTGTAACACATTTTAAAACCAAGCATCCACTTAAATTACATCATAGAAAATATACACGTTTTTTCGTGTAGAAAATACAAAATTATTGTAAATAAATACACCGATCTCACATTTAAAGAGAAAAAGAGAAAAGGAGCAGAGTTGAGAGAGACAAGATGAAATTTATGCATCTATGCTATTTATTTGGAAAATTTGGATTTTCTTCTCTCGATTCACGAATCGTTTCCAAACCCTCCAAACGTAAACTCCAACGTAACTCTTCGACATTCAACATTCTCCACGCAAAAGTATACATGTACTTGTAGTATGTACTAAAACTCTTTACTCTTTAGCTCTGCATCTCTCATCTGCCTCTCTCAATCACTCTATGCAAATAGAAGGATTGCAGAAGCTACGCAGAACGAAACAGTACAACCAAAAATGTAAAATGTACACTGCACACAAATTTTACTCTGAATGCAAAGGACGTCTGTTGTTTGTTGTTTGTATCTATCCTAAGAACGTCGTGTCGTATGCTGGTCTTAACATGTGACATGTGGTATGTGATACAAAGACAGGAAAACTTGTAGTTGAACACCTTACACATTGCATATTGGTAAATACATATCTGTTGTGTATATATGTATAACGGATGTATTTATAATATCAGAGACTCTATAGAACACACCAAAATTGTCCAAATCCTTTTCACTGATTCAAATACAGACTAAATGGATTCTTTTCTCTATCTCTCAAGTCTCCAATCTCAAGTGTCATGTACGCCAGAGTTTAGAGTTTAGAGTGTGATGGCGCTGTTATCTATGTATATACAATATACAATGTATAATGTACATGTAATATGTGGTGGATTGGAAATTGGAAGTAGTGCTATGCAGAATGTAGAATACATACTATATGTAGAGTGTAGAGTCTATCGTATAAAGTATAGAGAAAGAGAAATACGGAGACTTTGAACCACAGGTTAGCTCTCAAAGTGATGTATTCGATGCAGGAGAAAGCAAGACAGACTATTTGCATTAATGACCACGAACTACGAAGGATGTGCATCAATAAAACAAATGTTAGCGTTTGGAGTTTGGTGTTTGGCATTTGGCATCAAGTGAACGTAAGTGTAGAGTGTAGCAAAGACTAAATCTAAACCTTGAATCAAGAGAAACTAGATGTACAATGTACAGAGATACAGGACTATGTAGACTGCAGGAAAAGACTTTCTCTTCCACTCTTTCTCTCCCCGCACAACATGATAGGACAATATGTAAACATTAAACACGTGACTGTACAATGTACAGTGTGCATTATACAAAGTATAGAGACATTAAACATATCTATGTCTTTTCATGTATATTCTCTTCTAGTTGTCTATCTGAAATATTCCTGTATTGTGTATTGTGAATTGTGATACACAGCACCAAGCTCACAATGCAGTGTACAGGCCCACTCGTTTCAGTAGTGTTATTTACGATTGTCATGTTGTTTTGTTTAGAGTTTAGAATTTAGACTTTAGACACACGATTATCGGGTTACAACTTACATCCCATTGAGCAAAAGTCATGGTGAAATCAAGCCAAAAGTGTAGCCAAATGAAACACATGCACATCTCACATTCCACATGTATGCATAATGTATAATGTAAACCTACGTCATGTTAGAACTTTGAACAGTGAACATTAAGCACTCCTTTCCCCATTTTATTTCTAACCACATACAAACCTGCTCATTGCTCACTGCTCACTTCTCACTACTCACACAACTTCTAAAACTACCAACTACTAACCGTGAACAAATCATGGTAGCTATAGTGATTATTACTTATGACCTACTGCATTTATGACCACACAGTAACCAGTAGGCAGCAACGTTAGAAAATGTTCAAGAAAATAAAAGTAAGCAAAAGGAAAAGAAAGGACCTTTTGTCTTGATTCTTGAGATAAAGGAATAATTTTACAATTCGGAGATTTTGCCATGCATGTGATAAGGAGTTGGACAGGAGCAGAAGAAAAGCTAATTGAAGTTTTAATATTTAATCATGTTTTCTTCCAGATTCCAGATGAGAACCTACCGACAACCGACATACTTCATACTTCATCCTTTCCTGCATACATGACACAGAATACAAAGAGGAATGCCTCTCAGTTCTCATTTATAATGCATTGATACACGTATGTAAAAACGTGAATTAATTTTGCCATTGTATCTTACACGATAGGAAAATTTCTATTTCTATGCATGATAATTTCAATTGATAATGATGATTTTTCTCCATGGAATTTGCTTATGGAAAAGGCTTTCGGAAATCGAAAATGCATGCGAGAAGTTCTAAACCTATAGAATCTAGAATCTAGAATATAGAATCTAGAGCCTAGAGCATGGCATCAAACTGTGTTGTTTGAGGTTTTTAATTGCAGACATGGTAAATGTAATGTTGACTGGTGATGTTTCCGAATTCCGAATATGTTTTTCTGTAATTTTTCAGTAATTTGATTCCACGATTGACAAGCAGGGAAGAGAAGAGAAAAGAAAAAGATGGTGTCAGTTAAGTATTTTCCATTCTGCGATGGGCATTATGTTTTGGAGTTTTTTCTCTACATTTTCCATGATGTTCAAGCATTCTCTAACAAATCAACTCCCAAAGCTTTTTCAGTCCTTTTCTTATTCTTTGTGGCTTCCTCATCCACTTTTCATAATTAATAAGTTAATAATCAAGAGTATAATAAAAGAAAAAAAGTAACTACGTATTATGTATAAAGAAAGTTTACCCCGTTGAAAATCGGCAAGGGATTCTGGTGGCACCCACTGACTCCACAGTTGCCCGTACCTCTCCAGTCTGTCATGGAAGAGTTTGGATCCGGGAGCCATCCCATGTTTAGGATACCTATGAAATATCAAAGGTTAGTTAAAGGAACATGAATTAAAAAAATCACATGTCCATTGCCAATCCATCACTATTGATAGTCATGGCATTCTTTAAAAAAGAGAAAAAAAGCTTCATACATAGATGTATAATATATCATGTATAGTTTCAACTTTACAAGCATGTCTCTCTTTTAACTACGCTGGGTGAATGATGTAAAAAACGAGAAAAAAATTAAGGATAAAGAAAAATAGATATGCGTGGAGGATAAAAAAAAAAAAAAAGAAATCCATGTCACAATGAGCAATGTAGATAGTAGATAGGAAACTTACCAATCCATCTGTCCCAAAACAGGATAAATATTTGAGAATGGGAATTCTCTCTTCAGCAATGATGTCACATTGGACAAAACGGAATAGACATTCTGGTCCGTGAAATGCTCCTCATTACCATGAGTTGCATGTGAAACGGAATCCCTGTAAAACACAAGAAAAAAACAAAGGGGAGTAACATTAACATGCCGTTAATTTATAATTGAAAATTTACATTGAATTTACATGCAATGCATAAGTATTATCCTACGTTGTACATTGTACATTTGTACATATTACATACACGATTCACAAAGCACAATACACAGTGCGCACGTAAAAATTGGTAGTAAAACTGACAACTGCAATGCAAAATGTTATGTAGATTTTGGATTTGAGAAAGGCATGGGGAAAAAACGCTAAAATGTCCCATGAGTATAATAATTGGTTGTCGTCATCTTCATTATTTTCATACTCTTTCTAGTCGCATAACTTATGTAGCTACATATCATACACATAGTTATAGAATTCATGTTCCTTTTGTTGATTATTGAGCTAATGAAAACTTAAAAAACCTACAGGATACAAGATAAAACCCGCAACAAAAATCTACATAAAAAAATGTATAGCTATTGTTTTTATCTAGTTTAAATCCTAAATTCCAATTCCAAGTAAAAATAATCTCTCTCTGTCTACGGTCTAGAGTTTACAATCTGTACGTGTTGTTTGTTGTTTTTCCCGTTTGTTATTCCTACCCATATGCTCAACGCTCAATGCTCATCTTGGTACTTGGTGCTTTTTTGGTATTACGATAGCTCATAAGTTATTTGTAAAAAGAAAATCACCCCATAAAAAAAATACAGCCTTGTTTTTTTCCCTTCACAATAATTAAGGTACTGTCCTCTGTTCTTGTACCATTATTCTGTATTCTGAATTGTGTATTCTATCCACTGTTTCCTGTACACTGTCCAATGTAAACTGTACACAGGATGAATGTCCATGTTTTCTCATTTCCTTTTTACGCCTGGTCGTTGGTCGTGTATCGTGTACACAAAAATAACAAGGACATTATTTGATGATTCCTATTTGGTATTTAGTGCAGTGTAGTGTAGGTTTTGAACCCATTGACAAGTAATTTACTCCCAACTCCTATCCTTTCACACACAATTCGTACATCACGTCCCTGCGAGAACGACAACTACAACGACAACTTATTATCCTACATCCTACTGCAAATACAGAAGATAAAGAAACGATCCCAGGACCAGTACATCTTCCTACTTTCTGCAGTTCAAAATTCGTACCATATAGCACACAGTCAACAGTACACACTACACACTACACATATTATGTCCTATCCTATCCATTAGAAAAAGGACATAAATATCAAAAGAAAGTAAGTAATGAGATCATCATTTGGATCTCGAGTCTCGAGTATTGAGTCTCGAAGTCTAAAGAAGGAAAAAGAAAGAAAAAAACGAGTAAACCAGACTCTGGTCTCGTTGAATCGTAATAAGATGAACATTGAGAATTGAGAAGGAAAGAGTGAAGACTGAGTGAGTGAATGCTTTTCAATACGTACCATAGAAAATACAAAACATAATAAAAGAAGGAAGGAATCAATAGTGGACAACTGAAAAAATAAATATATGTAGAAGGACAGTGAAAGTAAAAGGACATGAATGGTATAGACTTTTTAGTCTATAGAGTATGGTATAGACTTTTTAGTCTATAGAGTATAGAGTATACAGGATAAAGAACAGAGAAAACAACATTTAAAATGTATATAAGAAAAACTAGGTTTGTGTAATTGTCGAATGGAGAATGGAGAAGAAATAACCAGAGGTAGATGCTAGATGGCACACAATATAATATGTACTAACTACTAACTACCAACTACCCCCACACTCAATACATCTAGAATATAGAATATAGAATATAATACAGAATTGATATATGTAATCTGTGTATGTACAATGTACAGTGTACAATGTATATCTAGGAATAAGAATGAGAATAAGAAACGGAGGAGAAGGAGGAGAAAGGAAAATGGTGAATGGACGTTCAACGTTCACGTTTTCTTTTCTATATTCTACATTATACGATATAATATTATACGAATAGCTGGTCGCTGGCTAGTTAGTTACCCAGTCCACAGAATAAATTCGATCTGGTCTGCTGTGACCTTCTTCATTGCTTTTACGGCAGACTCGACGAGGGCGAAAGGGGAGTCACAACCGTAATCTCCAAAACGACTTTCTGCTGTCCGATGAGCACCGTTGTGTCTCCAACTACAGGAGCCCACTGAAAAAGAACAAGAACAAGAAAAAAATACATATATACATAATACATATAGAGAGAATATAGCATAGACCATATAGACATCCATCTTCTTCCTTCTTCCCTTTCAGCTTTCAGCTAAGTCCGTTCTATTTTCCATCTATCTATCTGTATTTCTCCCCGAAACTTTTCCTTTCTTTTTATTTTTCTTCCTCCTGTCCACAACCATATATACAGATATACAAACATATCTAATCTTTTTTTCTTTTATAATACTCTATTATATACACATTCAATGTTTCATGTATATTATATATTATACACTATATATCTACTAAATGCTATATACTATTGCCATCACCATCATCGTCATCGTTATAATGATCTACCACAAATCACAAATCATAATTTCCCCATCCCTTAAAGATAAATGAGCCAATCATTATATTTATATGGTGATTTTATTATCATGAGGGGAACTTTTGTGTAGACTGCGGAAAAATAAATCCTCATACATAAATAAAACTAGTGTATCTTGTATATTGTATCTTGTATAATAGAAAAAAAGTCATAACACTTTTATATAATTTACACGACAACTTTTTACCTCATTAAATAATAATAATAATAATGATGATAGTAGTATTGCTAAAACTTATATAAACTCTTGCTAAACCTCAACCTAAAACCAAAGCTAAAACTGAAATATCATACAATTCACAATTCACAATGTAGAGTGCCCTACATGAAATCCTTTCCTAGATACAGGATTTTGTATATTTTTCAAAGCAACAACAAAATTTTATGAGGAAAAAGTTTAGTAATAAAAACACAATTATGTGATTAGGTATTAAACATAAAATATTATAAAGTTTACAGTTTCCAGTTTCCACTGTATCATGTTCTCTTGCTGTCTTGGTGCAGAGAGTATAAATGGAAAAAGTTGAAAAAAACTTTTCCTATGGATATATGCATTGACTATTGACCATTGCCCACTGACTATGATTCTAGATCCTAGATTCTATACTATTTATATTATATTCTCCATTCTTTTCTATTTCCTATTTATAAAAGTGAATGTTGAATGCCAAAGGTGATTCAATGATTGAGAAATTGATATGTAATGTGTAAACTTTGTCTTACGTACTTTTATCCCGATTTCCATTAGATGAGTGGTTCAACTCCAAATGGATATCCGTAATTTGCCAAAAATATCCTGTAATCACAAACAATAGTAATAATATTTAGGTATCCTCTTTCTCAAGCTCAACTCTCAACCTTTTCCCATCTTATCAAGTTTATCACAAGTACATAGATGCATCGACATCCATGTTTCGCATGTATTCACAATTTACAGTACCCGAGCATGGTGCTGTTACTTGTTACTCGGTACTCGTTACATAATACATAAAGTGTGTGCATCTCCATTTTTATAGGTATCTAATGTCTACTTTGCTCTATTAAGGGAATGCTCAATGTTCAATGCGCAATGATCATGGTTCGTAGTTCGTGACGCTATGATCATGTACATTGTGCATTGTACACTGTACATTTTATATGTATATTGTACACAAAAAAAATCAAACCAAACCAAACCAAATCAATCCAAACGAATCCACGGAGATTTCACTTTCTCTTGTTCTTGCTCATTCCTTTCCCCCAACATGTATAATGTATACTATGTACTATGTACTAGATACTAATTTTCTGGCTTCATTCATTCACATGCGAGTGTGTGCATTGCGGATATGTACACAATGCAAATACATGAGAGTGAATAAGAGCATTATAATCATTGAAACTGGCCATTTAATAAAATCGCTCCATTTGACTTTCCTCCGCTTCTCTCAAGGTTCTGTCTTCTACTTTCTACATTCTACATCTGTACTCGTTGATAGTTATTTCTTTTCCGAGTCTTCCCTGTACAAAATGAATAGAACTAGAGAGAGAGAGAGAGAGAGAGAGTTTGAATTGAACCGTCAACCGTCAGCATTCGAATTTTGAATCTCTTTCTTATACACTTTTCGCATCTTCCTTTTTATAAGGACTTTTAACCATACTGCATATTGTATTACAGACATACAGTAGGATACCTTCCCCTTTCTCCTATGTTACCTATTAGACTATTACCTTGATCGTCACTCGACAATAGGATCTTTGGTAGGATGTTCAATGTTCAATGCACATGGTACATTGGTACGTACAGAGTTTACAATGTACAATGCACAATGTCAACGTCCTATATGGTACATGTGAATGTGCTGGAGCTTCTTCCTCTTAACATCCTATCCTACAAATTTTTGTGGATCCATTCACTCTTTTATTCTCCACTCAGTCGTTCACTCACTCACTCACTCAAAATCATTTCAGGAAGTAAAAGAGGCAATAAAGTAAATAGTATAGTTACAGATTACCCATATAAACACGGAATAATGGTGTATGAAATTGTCTATCTAATAGCACTAGTCTTCATTCTATTACAGATATTAAGGATAGACATCTATATATCTAGATAGATAGATATAGATGTTATGGATATATTACTCCCAAATATTCTTCTTCTTCTTCTTCGTCCTCGTCATCTTTTTCCTTTCCCTTTTCAATGCACAGAAAGAGAGACCCGAACCAATACCAAGATCAAGACCAGGGCCAGGTCTCGATCTGGATCCGAATCCCGGTAAAAACTGCAAGAAAAGCTAAAGAATGATTTTGTGGGCCATTATAAAAGTCATCTGGTTTGACAGTCTTTGCGTGGAAGCTTGGAATGGTTGGGAATGGTTGGAAATGACTGTTAAACTAGGAAAAAGGTAATCTTGCCACAGTTCCCAATGTCTTAATACTTAATTGAGTGACAGTTTTGGTCACAAAATGGGAAAATGGGATTGTGATGGTATGTGATGGGGTTCTTTTGGTTCCACAGTCGTCTGTATGCACAACGTACAATGTACATATACGAATACGAATACACATGGACTCCTAATGTCATACTTAATGTTTACAGTCTACACTCTACAGTCTAGAGTCTAGAGTTCAAAGAGGGATAGAAAATTCATGCATACGTTGAGTTATATGTATTTAGTATTTATTATACATATATACCGTTGCATCCTTTCTCCCCTCACATGTATGTACGATGTACGGTGTACGCCCTGTTTTCTTCATCTTTCTCCCCTCTCTCCTCTCAATTCTTGGTTTTTTAGATGGATGTAAAAGGAAAAGCTTTTCCTACAAATTTGTTCAAGTCAGCTGAAAAACTGAGAGGAGACGGAGCAAATTGCTCAAGTACCAAATAATATGACATTGTATATTGTCATTCATGTTCACTTTGACTTTGACTTTGGTTGTAGTTTTTAGTTAGAATCTAGAATCTAGAATCTCTACTGCATTTATAATTCCATTCTCTCCCTACATACACCTATACCACACACACACCTATACACGCGCACAAATTCGGATTGACTGTGTATTGTGTGTTGTGCATGTCTGTCTAATGTCTAATGCCTAATGCCTAGACAAGCTAGTTTGCTGGAGGCCTGACTGACTGATAACAAGTAGAATGGTGAATTTGCACTCCTAAGTCACATCTGTATAATCAGCTTTCTCTCCTCATCCCTATTCATTCATTCAACTTCAACTTCAAATGGCGGAAGAAACCAAACCAAAGGAGACGAAAGGAAAGAACCGAGTCGGATTATTTAATGTGTCACAATTCCTATATCCCTATATCCCTACATTTCTATATTTCTATAGATGATACTCTGTTGTGCATACTCAATTCTGTAGCATGTTGTCCACAATGTACAATGTACACTATACACTATACGGTCTGCACTAGTTTATATTAGAGCAGTCTCATACACACACATATTTGACAAATGAACGGGAGAGTTCTGACTCTAGTGACTGAAGAGTATGACTACAGACTACAGACTACAGACGGATAGAACAAGGGAATTTCTCTGTTCCCTTGTCTTTCAATGAATCTCATCATGTTATGTATATAAATCTAATTACACAAATGGAACAAAATGGAAAACATTAAGATATTAATTCCCGCTGGCGTCTCAAGTCTCAACTCTGCTCACGCTCACAATTAGCATATTACCACGACACAAGATTGAATATGTATCCAACATGTAACATGTACAATGAACAATGAACATGTACGTAGACCAGAAAGAAAGAAAGAAAGACAAAAGAGGACAATGTGTACACAAACCAAAATGAAAATTTCAATGGGACTGTGAATGTGAATGTGGATGTGAAATGTGAGGAGCTGAGTTGAAAATTTGATTATGTAATTATAATCAACCTAATTGATTTTTTATGAAGGAATTTGAAACTCTAGATTCTAGATTCTACTTCTGAGTTTCAACGAGACAAAGATACTTTTACATTTGTTTATTCTATTAAATCTCTTGATTTTAATTCTCTTGTTGCCATTCTCTTGGAGCATCTAGAATCGAGAATCTAGAATCGAGAATCGAGAAACCAGTAAGATATTTTATACTGTTCAAGGAACACTCTAGAATTTTCAAAATTGAGATTTATGAAACAGGACTTTTCCACTTTCCACTTTCTTTTTGGCCCTTTTCATATCATCTTCATCATATCGAGTTTACTGAGTGATAGAAAAACAAGCAGAAAAATAGCGCGCTTTGTTGCAACTGCCTGAGTACTGAGTACACAGATAATACAATACCAAACACGAATGTGTGCTTGATATTCAAAGAAAAAACTTTGTACTCTTCCAGTTCTGGCAGAAGGTGGTTTTTTTCTTTTCCCGTTCCTTCTGTTTGCTCAAACTCTACACTCTACACTAGGAGGTCCAAAACCTTAGAAAACACGAATTTCTACGATTTTGAACCCTTCAGAAAACTGGGAAGGAATTTTTTTGGAACTTTTTCCTTTAGCACGATTTGTAAGTGGACTAGGGTGACTTTGTTAGGATTCTCAAAAAAATTCTACCCCCTCCCATTTTCTCCCCACCCACATCATGCCTGATTTTGGAGTGAAAGCTCATTTAAAATACATGGTGACCTTTGGAGCTGTTGAGCGACCTCTAAACCTAAACCGAATGAAACGAAATTTTCAGAGGTTGTTTTTTACATCAAAAGGAACAATATGACGGGTTCCTGACTTAAATTTTCTCAAAACATGTAAATTTAAGTCCCTCTACTCTACACTCTACAATCTACAACAAGAGCAACTGTAAGTACGGAAGCACGCATAAAAAATACATGTACATTGCACGTTGTGAATGCAGTGGGTTGGACTTTAGATGTTAGACGATCAGCGGTTCAACGTAATTTCCTTCAAAATGGGTTTCCACATGATACGCGATAGCATCAAACATACGCTTATTCCAACACATACTGCTGCATTGTAGTCTGAAATCTGGAATCTGGAATCTGGAATGGGATGATAGGATGACGAGAATCCACAAGAGCACACATGATATACATTTAGATGCATGTCTATAAAGATTCTAGTTCTATAGCTGTACTTGTACTTGTACTTGTACTTGCAACACACAACCCAACATAATACAGAATAATATAGAAATGAACATATACGCGGCTTTCCCTTTTCCCTTTCTCTTATCTGAACATGAAATGGAAGCCAAAGGAAAAGAATAGATGGAGATAGAGAACTAGAAAAACTCTCATCCTACTCCTTTTAGTTTTCCTCCTCTCCTTCTTTTTTGTTGTTTTAATCCTATCATCATTTTAAGACTGGCCATCTTTTCCCTTCCTTTTCTTCTTCATTGTCGTTTTCGTTGTCGTTGTCTTCGTTTTTGCTTTTCTCCTTGTCCCCACACTCCACAGTATTAGTATTTTTTCCCCTTAGTTCTTTCCCACTCTTCTTAAACTCACTTATGTTTTCATACCGAGTTTCGTTTTTTTCCTAGTTTTCTACTGTGCTCTTGCACAAGGGATTTTCTCAAAGTTCTCATACCGTAGTAAATACAAGGAGGAATACAGATGGAGATTGAGATGGAAACGGAGCCATACATGTAGAAGAGGCTGAAATGGAGTTATTTAGAGGAGGAGGAGGAAACTATAGTACAGAATATAAATAGAGAGAGAGAAACAGTAAACAAGTGGTAGAGAAAGGAGCCTTCTACTTTCTACTTTCTTTTATACTGGATACTGGGCAACAACAGGCACATTTAAAATGCATGAATGAGCACCGGGGCATAGATTACAATGCAAAATACGATACGATACGATACAATATGCAGGCTTAAGACACAAGAAACAAAACAGTAGACAGACACCCTAACCTTTTATGTAAAGATGTACTGTACAAAGTACAAAGTACGTAGAATGTACAATACACTCACAATTTACATAGTCAACATTGGAATTGCAACTTGGATTTACAAGAGCATGAACAAGAGCATGGACATGCAGGGATGAAGGGCAGGAACAACAACAACAACAAATTACATAAGTTGGATCAATGTACAATATTCAACATTATACATGTGTATTGTGTATTGAGCATTGAGCATTGAGCATTTGAATAAGAGGTACAAGGATTATGCAATTCACATGGAGGGAAACCTCTTGAAATCCGAATTCCCATTACGTAACACAATTAAAAGTTGAAAAAAGATGGGCGATGGAAGAGGAAGGAAAAGAGCACTAGATCACATCACATGTACCTGTAGTTTAAATTATAAATTTAGAGTTACACAATGTTTGGAGTGCACTCCAACTCCTGCAATACGTAGTACCAACATCATCATCATCTGGATATAAAGTGCACTGTACGCTGTACACTGTACGACGAAAGAGAGTATGAAAATTGAACAAGGTTTAGTGTACACTGTACATTGTACATGTTTGTTTTTGTGTAGTGTGCTTGATTTCAACTGAGCGTTGAGCGTGTTTAGAGTTTGGAGTTTGGTGTTTAGTGTTTACTTACAAACCGTTTTCTCCTGCGTACATGAGATAATAAAGTGGAAATACAAGTAAATAATGAAGAGTTAGTTAATATGTGTTCATTAGGGTGCGGCTGGATTGGACTGGATTGGATTGGGTTGCTGAGGCTCGACTTCAGATCGAATGAAATGGATTGAACCTTAATTGTACACTGTACATTGTACATCTAGATTGTAGATACATCCTCCGTTCATTTCTCCGTGTTGAACTTTGAACACTGAAGATTGAACATTGAGCATCTGATGTCTACTTTCATTCCTCGCCTTCCTACTTATTTACTTTTCCTAACTAACTAACTAACTAACTACACATTACACATCCATTCATCCACCTGCGAGATCTACAATCTACAATCTACATCAAACCAACAACCATCCATCCATCCATCCATCTCTCCATACATCTGTCTGTCTGTAGTGTTAATACTTGCACTTTGATTCACAACGAATAAACAGACTAAATAAACCTTGTCCCAATCCTTAAACTTTCCACAATCCACAATCTACAAATAACCTTTCATGTATAACTTTCTCTTTGAATGTTGAAGGCTGAACGCTGAACTCTGAACACAGATGAAATTTTATTTATATTTATGTTTCTATTTATATGTATCAGTATATATGTGTGTACGCACATTGTACATGATTTACCTTGTTGATTCAAATGGGAACGAAATGGCTAAAGATAGAGAAAGTGAAGGTTAAATTTGGCGTTAGTGAGTTAATAGCGGAATTTGAATTAACAAGTTGCAGTGTAAACAGAGAAGATGTATTTCTCCACCTCTGACCTATGTTTTCTTTTCTATGATCTGTGATCTGTGATGAGAAGGCCAACTTTATTATTTTTTTCAGAGGAAACTAATCGTCATGGTGTTTTTTGATTTAAGTTTCCAATTTCTTGTGCGGTGTACGGTGTACAAAACTATAAATAGACGATCCGTCGTGTGTTTATTACGTGTTCTATTATAAAGACTATATAATATAGAATATAGAATACAGAGTAAAGAGCACAGTGGTTTGTATTTTCGATGAATGCGTCTATTTCTATTTCTATTTCTATGTATATGTCTGTAACTTTGTATGTATATATTGTATAAATTTGGAATTGGGGGCCCATGTAAAATGTATTAGGAAAAAGGGGAAGATGAAAACAGGGTACATTGAAGAGCGATCTCAACTCATTTGTAACACGAGTATCCATTATTTCTACTAGCTTCCTCCCTTCCTCCATTTCTTTTTCTTTTTTCTCTCTTCTCTCTCAGAACATGAGAAGACGCACACATTTATACAGAGAGTGACAAGTGAATGAAAACAAAGTCGTAAACTCAAGTGAAAATAAAGAGGAGGGAAGGAGGCAGAGATAGATAAAGAAGGAAAGTAAAGTGAACATTTATGCAGCACTATGGTGTCTCAAACTATAGATCACCCTCAACACACCAAGCCAAGCCACACCACACTACACAACGCCAAGCCATAACACATCCCGGATTTTCAGTTTACAGAACACAAAATCCTACCGTCTACAGTCTACACTCTACAGTCTACACAAAGTACAAAGTATCCAGTAAAGAAAGGAAGGAATGAGGAATAGGAAAAATAGGAAAAGAAGTTTGTCTGAAGAGTGTTGAATGTTGAGTATTGAGTATGAAAAGAAAAGATCGACATGGACACGGACGTGGATGTGTTCACTATCGAAAAAATGTAACCTTTGAGATTCGAGAGGCATGAAGAAAAAGTAAAGGAAAGGATGGTGGATGGTAAAAGTGAAGTGAAAGGAGAAGAAAAGAAGAAAAAGTAGTGTGATGAAGCTTTAGCTGTGAAAGCCTGAAAAATAGGTGTCTCCGTGACCCTTCCCTTCCTTCAACAAACTTGTCTGCAGTCTGCAGTCTGCAGAGCATTGGGTGTTGGGTGCAGTGGAACTGATTCGGATTCGGATTCCGAGCTGTGAACTGTGAATCCAATGAATGAATGAACGAATCTCAAGCATTGACTATTGACTGATTGTGAATCATCTTTTTCGCACTTTTACTTTCACTTTCCGTCCCATCGCTCTTTCGCCATCCATTTTCCTTCCTTGTTCATTCAAAAGATTGGAACTGGAATGGGAATGGGAAAATGAAAACTGTGTGCAAATGCACTTTTCTCTAGTATCTAGTATATTATATCATATTATATTATACATTACATCATACATTATGCATTATATATATGCATTGAAAAATCTCATTTCTCCCTCAACTTTTCCTTCATACTTACCCACTCTCCCGTTTTCCTTGTTCCTTTTCCCTTTCTATTCCCTTTTCCATTTCCCTTTTACCTTTGCATGAAAATCAGTCAAGCAATGAGTTTTTCCACAGCACATTTTCTGCAGTATGTACAAGTAAATGTTCTTTTTAGATTTTAGACGGTATACACTGTATATATAGTATGTACAGTTTGAACTGAATGAGATTTGAGCTGTGCCGTTCCGTGCTGCGTACACTGCATTTTTGCTCGTTTAACCATACCATACCATACCATTTTCTCCTTGCTCTGTCTCACTCCTCCCGCTTTTTCCTTCTCTCTGCCAAGTTAATTGCAATCATTTTTATACGTCTTTGGAGACTCGTTTTCTAATATGAAGCAATCTGATTTTTCCTCTTCTCCTCTTTAACTTAACAGACTCTTCACTCTTCACCTCTACATCTCTGCAAGTCTACAAGTCTACAAGTCTGCACAGTCGAGATTCCAGACGAAAAACAGAGACAGACAAACAGGAACGCATAAACACCGTAAATTGTACATTGTACACTGTGTACAAATACAAATACAAATAAACAGTGTGCAATATACAAGAACATTATACCAAAGTTGACTGCACCTTTCCCCTTTTTTATGGGACGATTCTCATCTCAGGATGAGGAGCATCAAAAATATCAAAGCAGCAAAACATCTAAACATCTAAACATCAAAAGCTCTGCATCTCTTCTCTCTTCTCTTTTTCTCTGCACATTTATGCTTTTTACAGCATCCTCTTCCCTATAAAGTTAACGTATGGTTTGGTTAGATGTTAGACGTTAGACGTTAGATGAAAGTAGAAAAATACAAATCTGTAAACATGATTTTTTCTCTCTCTCTCTCACACACACACACACACATTCTGTCTAAATGTCTATTCGTATATTTGTATATGCTTATGAGTTACATAGAGTCAAGATTGTTTGACTGTTCCACTCTAAATTGTTAATGCCACAAAGAAATTTAAGTACACAAGGAATAGTCAATGAGATTGCCAAAAAGGAAATGTCTCAGATCGTTTCCTACCAAGAATACCAGTACAAAATATATATACATATGTATTTTGTATTTCCAACATGCACATAAAAGATAAAAGATATGAGAAAATATTGGTAATGTCACATTTTTCACTGTATACTTGATACTTGTACATGTCATTTTTCAAATTTTCTCCTTCTTCTTCTCCTCCTTGGATGGATCTTGAAAGAGGGAGATTCTACCATTAAAAACGAAGATATGGCTACTTGCATGAGAAATGAACATGTGACAATTAATGACTAACGGAAAGGAAAGGAGAGAAAAAGAAGAGAAAGATGAGAGAAATAAGAACAAAGGAATGTTCTGTTGGTATTTGAATTTTGAATTTTGTTCCGATACAAGAATGTCCAAAATCACATTTACAAGAACAAAGATGGGTAGAATAAAAGTATTATTGTATATACACAGCGTTATGCTGTAAAGCGTTCAGATGACGAGGTCAAATACCATAGTTGGCCTTAGTTTCAATTTTCAACAGATAAATTTTGATATACCACAAACTACAAGTTACAAGGATATTGGAGATTAAATACGGAACAGGGAGAAAATGAAATGAAAGGGTTTGAGGAGTATTTGTGAAAACGTGCCATCATATTTACCAGCCCCTACAAATTTGAGCTGTGAGCTCTGACCTGTAAATATCACCCAAAACTATTCGGAATTCTGAATTCGGAAGGCTGGAAATTTCCATTGCGTCAGCATCTTCTCTCTCTCGTTCTTTCCACGTTTTATATCCATCGAGTATTGAGTCTACCACACACACATATAGAGACAGAGATAGGCAGTCAATGTGTAGAGTGTAGAAGGTAGAGTCTAGAGCCAACTAATATGGAAATATGACGTGGACTTAACTGCTCTCTTTAGCTCTGTAGTCACATAAGGCAGATGGAGCGGAGAAGACGATGCAGGGAGATATTAGAATGAATGAAAGCTTAACTGGAGATTAGGGATTACAATACCACGAGTGACGAGGTGTTTCCATTATTATTTCACAAGGAAATATCCTGTATACTATATACTCTAGACTATATACGGTACTGTCAACTGTCAACTAGATGTGTATCTATGTACATGTACATATTTAATGTACATGCACACCTAGTATTAAAGACTTAGTCATACTCCATACTCCGATTCCGAGATTCCAATCCTTTGTCTTCTATGTTTCTTCTCCAAAAATTCTTTGTCTTCTCCTTCTGATTTTCCATCAAGGTAGTGGAAAGGAAACAAAGGGAATGGTAATGACACAACCAACCCACCAACCAAATGAAAGACACGAGTTTCGACTTTCTGAGAAAGAGTCTGATTTTATATTTCGCCTCGCCGTAGCCACACCGTGTATCGTATCGTGTTTCTCATACAACATAAAAGAAATTCCATTTGCCATTTGCTTGCATATATATGAATGTCATTATGGAACATTGGACGCTTCTTTCACTGATGCCGACGGTTCATATCTAGACTCTAGACTTTAGACTAGACTCTAGAATCAAGAAGATGAAAAAACACACATGGGACCATTTAATTCATGTAGAATTGGATTCAAATGTATCCCGCTGCTCACAGGTGACTCCTAACTGCTCACGTTTACAACTGCACAAAATAATAAATATTTGATGAAGGGCAAGATTTTCTTATTATTTTAAATAAGTCTACTGTCGACTGTCTGCTGCAGAGGAGAGCCAAGCCAGGCCAATTCAAGCCTCATCAAAAGTGTATAAAATAATATTTCCAACCACCGCTGTGTCTACAGTCTACAGTCTACAGTCTACAGTCTGTATATATTTACATGTTATACATAATACATATCGTATCACATAAAGTATGATACAGGATGGATTTGGATGGTTTACATCAAGTAGTAAATTGTACACATGTAATGATTTCCCTCCTTTCTTCTTCTTCCTTTTCTTTTTCATATAATATGATCTCCACGCCTTAAGTCAACCCACCAGACCAAAGCATCAAAGCTGTTGGCGGAGAAAAAGCCGTCCAGGAATCAAAGCACAGTCAAAATTCAAAAGAAACAGGTGAACACAAAGGCAAAGACTAAAATTTCTACCAGTGACTTTTAATGAGGATTCTTATGAAAACGTAGATATCTATGTGTAAAAGATTTCATCTTGATATTTGTGGCAGTTTTATACCTCTTTTATTTAATTTTATCAGTATTTTACTTTATTCCCCACGATCCACGATATTATTATTGTGGAAAATCCCAGAAATCCTAGAATACTCTATATAAAATTATTTAAAACTGCCAACACGTGAAATTTGTACTAATGTTATGTAACAATTCCATTACTTAATATTTTGTACTTTACACATGCACGTCGTGTTATGTATTGTAAAAGGGTTGAAAATAAATGTATCTTCTTCTTAAGAATCCGACAATAAGAGAGAACAAAAAGATAATGGGGAATAGGAATAAGAAATTGTGACATGGATTGTGCGTATTTAAAAATTTATTAGAATTTATTTTATTTTTTCCCACATGCTCTTTTAATCCTTTTATCTTTCTGTTAGTTGATGTTTGATAAAGAGTGGATATTATACATTATTTCACAGTGTGTCGTTCACTTTATATTTTATATGGATCATGGATCCTGGATCGGGGTTTTCACTGGATTCTGGTTAGTATTGCGAATGTACTGCGGTGTCCTGTATCGTGTGTACGTGAGGTGTGCGTGTGATGTGATGTGTCTGGACTTCAGACTCGGAATTCTAGAGTCTCGAGTTTCAGGTCTCAAATTTGGAATCCCGATTTCAGTTCCTGGATTCCGATTTCTCCATCCTCATTCACATTCCATTCCTTTCCTTTCCATACCAAACTAAGCCAAATAGCCTATTTTTATAACATAACAACATGCAGCACAAAGCATGTATCGTCCGAATTTTATATTGTTTAATTGTACATTGTACAAACATATGTATGTACAATGTACATTTACAGTGCACAGTTGATATGTAATAATTCAGAAAATGATATGGTTTCTTGTATTTTGTCTTTACACTTTTTACTAAAGATGATTCATGGATTAAAGAATACAACGTTTTACTTTTTACCCTCAAATGTTTGGGTTGTTTTAGACAGGGTTTCTTGACAATTCATCTCAAAACTTGTTCCTATGCAATCTTATGCAATAGCCAAACTGCAGTTTCATTCAAGATTCAAGATTCAAGTGCTGTGTGTGTGTGACATCTGCTTCCGTTGATTAGATCGAACTGAATTGGATTGGACTGGACTTCAAGACTTGTATGTCTTGAATTTTAGAAGCACAAGACAATTCTTCCAATTACCGATGCTCTTGTTCTTGATTGAACACTTTGAACTGTGAACAGTGAACAGTAAGTAGTGAACAACATACAACATACAGCTTACAGCTTACATCTTATCTGTACACAGTAGACAGAAATAAAAGGAGTTACGGCGAAAAAAGAAGACATCCTCTTTCATTTTCTAGTGGACTTGAATAGATGAGTTTGGACTCCCCAGGACGACTCATAGATGTATAGTATAGTATATTCGTTGTATAAGAGAAGAGAAAAGAAGGCGATACAAATGAATCAACTTGCAATTTGGCTTGTAATATGTTACAATCTAACACACGATTACTCCAGTCTCCAGTCTCTAGACTCCAGATTCTAGTCCCACTTTCTCTCTTCCAGTCCACTTGAATCTCACAGTCAGCTGAAACAGTTGGAATTCCTTTTTCTACTCAAAACTCATTCGTTTACTCAGTCTCAAGTCTTTATATTCTACATTCTGCACTCAAGTCTGGAGTCTGGAGTCTGGAATCTCAAGCCTCCAGTTCTCTTCTGTCTATTTCACCATTTTTTAACGAATAAAAATCAGGCTTCAAATCCCGTTTTGTTAATTCTGTAGAACAGAGAAAATCTCCGTCATTTACATAAATAAACTGACGCCACACCCTTTCTTGTACTCTGTCTGTATTGTGTATTACCAGTTCAGTATGTAGTATGTAGTATATAGAGTGTAGTGTGTAGACTATAGAGTATAGTACAAAGGAAGAAAGCACCCAGCCATGGCATGGATATTCCATGTACAATTTGGATACATATTTGTATCCTATTTATATGCATATACATGTAATTTGGAAAAGGAAAAAGAGGGAATGAGAAGAGAGGAGAAAGAAAAAAGAACAATCTACAAAGAAACAGAGAGAAAATGGTGAAAGGAAAAGACAAGAAAGAAAGATGGATAGATAGATACTTAAAGAGAGAAAAGTGTAGCGAAATCAAATCATTTAGGAAATGACTAAACGAATGCATCTCTATCTCGCTTTTAGAAGCTATTCCAACCCTAATCAGATATCCAGAAGCTAGAATCTAGAATCTAGAATCTAGAATCCAGAATCCAGAACAGCGGAAGGAAGACAGAGGAGAAATGAGAGTAAGTAGCATCTCGTTAAAGCACAAGTCTCCTACTTGACGCTATTTCCATCCCATTCCCTTCTGCTGACATTCTCCTCGACTCAATTCTCAATTCTCAATTCTCAATGCTCAGTTCTCAGTTGACTCCATTCACTGAGAAAAAAGACAAGTCGATTATATTTATTCGCATACGTTGACTAAGCGGAAGGAAAGGAATTAGGAAGATCCACTGTATAAAAAGCAACTTGTACTTTCTACATTTTGTACATTGTACATTGTACAAAGTCGGATGGATTATGGACACAGAAATTAGGCAAGTCAACTAATTCAATGGTAATGGTAAAGCGATTGTACAAAGTGCAGAACATTAGTTTAAAAGCATCACTTGTGTCCCGTGTCTCTTGACTTGTATCTTGACTTGTATCTTGACTTGTATTTTGTTTCTTGTGTCTTGTGTCTTGTGTCGTAGGCAAAAAATTGAGTCATCTTGTTATTTATGTGCCCTTTTAAATAGATACATTTGCTCTTCCTCCTTTTAAGTAACAAGTTTATTTATTTATTTTGGATGCATGTAAAATGTACAATATACGCTTATGTTCACCAGTCAACAGACACCAAAAACTAGAAACTAGGCAGATGAAAAAATTTGTTATTTATTGTTCCAATTACTCTTCTCAAGCATTTATCATTTTTGTTCTTTTAGCAAAAGTTAGTAAATAGTAAATAGTGAATGAACCATGTTTTATATTACAACGTAAATTTAGTGCGAGATAATTGCAACTTTTGAGCCAAAAAAGCAACTTTGTACCAAAATTACGTAATCTAGTTTAAAAAAATGGACTTAGACTCTCTACTCTCCACTCTCAAGTAAAAAACATGATATCATCTCCCAGCTACGCAATTAAACAACAAGAGCAATGGGTATAGACTGTAGACTGTCGAGTGTCGAGTGTCGAGTTTGGAGTGTAGAAAAAATGACAAAAGGGCACGAGATATCTTTAAACGGAGCAAAAACAGTAAATATATGGATGTAGTATGTCGACATGAGATATGAGAATGAATTGTGGAAAGTGGGAACAAAACTATAAAATATATTGGGCATTTAGACCAGAATCCAGAATCCTGAGACAAAAGAAAAAAGGGAAGCGGGAAGAGTAATGTGAAGAAAAGTGGAGTGTCGTATATGTATGTACAATGTACATGTGAACATGTAGATAGAAACAAACATTGAGATGGAAGGAGAAGAAACGGAAAGATATGACAAGTTAGATGGAACATGGAGCATATTTATGTCGAATAAGAGCAGATTCTCCGTGTTCCATAGTTTGCATTTTGAATGATAGGAGACGAGTCTCTAGATTCTAGATTCTAGATGCTGGAGTCTAGAATCTAGAATATGTGCACATATCTAATCGTAAATATGTAGAAATATGAGATGAAACAAAAAGTGGGGGAAAGTGTCTCGTTTCTGGGTTATATTTTTCATACGGTGTAGACAGTAGACAGTAGACAGGAGACAGCTGATTTTCCCATTCTATCTCTATCACTTTTCCTCTTGTTTCTCTGTTTCTCACTCTGGAACTTGTACATTGTACTTTTTACATAGTTGTAAACGGTTTCCTTTTTTCTTCCTTTAGATTCATGTTCCACTCATCTCAACACTCAACTCAACTTGGAAACTTGGATAGTCAAGTAGAATGTAGTAAATTTGGAGATTGGGGAGAAGAAGGATGGAATAGTTCTTCGTGGGTATTTTTATGGAGACCATGTACAATGTACTGTAGACTGTGGACTGTAGACGGTGTATTGTATATTGAGGATCGTACAGTGAACAAAAATGAAGACGGTACATTTATGGGTGGAATTCAAGAGGAGTCTGGTATTTCCTTTTGAGTGTGTGTAAGGTGTATAGTTACATACTTTTTCCTTGTACGTTGTACAGTATACATATGTCATGTGTGTGAGTGTGTGTCACATCCACATACCCATCCATTGTACTCTACTTTACTTCCATCTCTCTCGCCTTTATCTGGTTCAGGTTCTGGTTTTGATTCTGATTCTGACTGTTCATCGTCGTCTTTTGAACGCCGACAAGGTTGCTCAACTACAGTGTAAGATGCACAATGCAGAGTAGCACTAAAGTTTCCTCAAATCTTTTCTCATGTGGTGATAGTAGAAAGTGGAAAGTGGAACTGCCTTTTTAGAACTTGGTTCCCTTTCTCCGTTTTCTGGTGAGAAAAAAGGAGAAAGGAGAAAAGAGACTGTGCTCTCTCTCCCATGTTCTCAGTTCCCTACCTTTTATCTCTGCTCCTTTCTCCTTCTACATACATTGCACATTGTACATTGCACATGTATGTACTTTGACTTTGACGTCCTTCTTTGTACAAAAATCTACCATAAATGGCTTTCATTCCATACACATACACATAGACATAGAACACAGACAGAGGAGGAGTGAAAGTTCTTTTTTTATTATGTGGAGAGTGGAAAGACAACTAATCGGGAATCGATAGGTGATGATTCGGATTGATAAATGGACATCTTTTTCCCCCTTGTTGAATATCAAGTGACCTTTTTTATCTCATCTTCTTCACTTTCAATTCTTTTCCTCTTTGGTCATCCTTTGACAAGAGATAAGAATAAGGTTACGTGTGACGTGGATGTAATATGCAATATGACTTGAATTATTTCCTCACATTTCCCATTTCACACGCTCATGTTCACGCCCATACCATGCCATGCCGTGGAAAATATATGATGTACGATGTACACTTTTAAAACTATGTACTCTTCATATGATATCTTTTCCTTTTGACTTTTGACGTTGGACTTTTGACTGCTGACTGTTGACCGTGGGACCAGATCAAATACAAAGATTTTGCATAGAAAACAGAGCTCCAAAGGAAGCGGAAAGAAAAATGAATGTTAAAATCAAATTTGAAGGGGAATATTCTTCACACTATTGAATATTAAATAGACAATATTTTACCCTTCACAATTCACAATCCAATCTTAAATTTATTTCTCCTCTACTCTTTTCATCCTTTATTTCAATAGTCACAGAGAGTAGTGTACACCACACTCTCTATTTATTTTTGTAAAACATAGATGACCTTAGAGGCACATTTACATTTGATTCTTGATATCTCATTTGCGATCTGCAATATATCATTCAGATCAAATTCAAAGGTTTATCATCGCTATAAAGATACAAAATGCAAATGGAAATGCAAACTTGAGACTTGAGACTTGAGACGTCAGCTTTATAGTTTATAGTTTCTTATAGCTCCTTCGCCATAATAAAAACAAGATAAGTATTATGATTTTGCAAAGTTACAAGTTATAAGAGTGCCTTTGTTTAGTTAGAATTATTCATATAATTCTCATGGAAATGTATTGACGATGTATAATATTTTATATTTTATGCATATTTTGTATTTTGTATATGGTTCAGAGATTTTTGGGAGAAAAACAGTTTATGCTAATATTTATGAGGGCAATTATTATGTTATTATTATTATGGTAGGAAATATTCATATTCATATTCATAGTCGTATTCATAATTTGCAATGTTGAGAATAATACTTGTGCACTTTGTCACCCACACGCAGAGAATATAGAATCCAGAATATAGAGCGTACAAAATATTCATAACACAACACAACACTTATGGAAATTCATAAAGCAGAATAAAATGAAACCAACGTCGACCCACTTGTACTTAATATGCTTTTGTTTTTGTTCTTTGATACTTTGTTCAATGGTCAAAGCTTGTGCATTGTACATTGTACAATGTATAAGTGAGTCGTATGTATTCATTCCACACTCCACACTCGAGAAATTATACATTCAGAGCAATAATATCTCTAGTGTTACAATTAATGAACAGAAAATATCTACAATAATACCAAAATTTTATGCGTAGCCGAGTCTCAATTTCCATGTGGATGTAGATGAATGCTGTGCTATTTGTATTTATACTCCTGCTTTTTTATATTCTCAAATTATTTTCAAAGATAACAAATAACAAATAAAATACGAGTTGGAGTGAAATCGGTGCTATTCATAACTCCAACTCTACTTGGATATACATGGAAATGGAATACTTGAGTCTTTGAGTCTTTGAGTGAAACTACAAACTAATATGAGCTTTGAGTACCCACATGTGATAGAGTTCTACTCTCTACACTCTACACACTCTCCCACTCATGTTCCTTCTCCTTCTCATTCTTATTCTGAAGTCTCGAGTCGCGAGCCTAGAGCCTAGAGTTTAGAGTCTAGAGTAGAAAAAGGTAATGTTCATGTATAGATGCAATCAACAAAGTCTGTAATTGATTCAAATAAGTATACGTTATAAATGGAGAAACTTGGAACATTTTATTGTGGAAAAGTCTTTGAATGCTCAATGCTCACCGTCTGTTTTTTCTCTTTCTCTCTCGTCTCCACCGACACCATATGCATATTGTATAAATGGTCCGCTCCCTTTATGTAAAATTATTAGCTAGACTCTTTGGACTCTCGACTCTTGATTCTCGACTCTTTTACACACGTACAATATGCATAGTAATAAATAGAAACTCGTGTTTTCTTCAAATACCTAGTCAAATCCATACAAGATTTCTTTCCAAAGAAATATGAAACATATTAAAAAATAACGTGGGGCCAAAAACCGACAGCCGACAACGAGCTACCGCTGCTTTTCTCTCTCTCTTCACGACGGTGATATTAATATTGATATTGAAATTGATATTGATATTCCACATATTATTTTACCTACTCTTGTTTTCTATACAGTTAAATACTTTTTTTGGGGAAGGTTGATAATTCCAATTTCAACTCGGAATCGACTTCGGATTCTTATTTGGGCTCCGATTCCAACTCCAAGTTACCCAAACTTTTCCGCCCTCACAAGATATACAAGATACAAGACACGTGTATACGAGACAAATAACAAATAGGAAAAAGCAATATATATGGTTATGCAAAATGTGGCTCTGATTAAAAATCAATGCTCATTCGTCTAGAAAATACATGTGTTCCCTTCAAACCTCAAACGACCTCGCTCTCTCCATCCCTCTCATCCATGTGGCTTAAAAAGGAGTATACATGATATATCTGTATTTCGGATGTAGGTAGTGTGATGTGTGATGTACGTAGATTCAACAATAGATTCTAGATTCTTCATTCTACCGTAGATTCATGTTTGTCTTATACCTAGGATTGCATGTGTTTTGTGGAATGTGAAATGTGAAACATCGTACTTTATCTACAGCCGACTCTCTTGTATATTCTGTTTTCTACCTTTTACTCTCCTCTGCTTAGCCTTTTGCTCACCTATTCTATTTACTCCGTCTACCAGTAGGTATGACTACATTGGGCATACCATGTACAATATTATACAATATACACGTTGTATTCTGTATTCCGTATTCTGGAAGCATCATATCATATCATATACAGACAGGAATTTATTTATTTATGAAACGATTGCATTGAACGTCATTTGTGAGTTACAACACCCTCCTCTTCTCTTCTTCATCATATCTTCTTTCTCTGTACACTGCACATATTTCCATCCATATCTAAAACATTTTCCCTCCTTTGACACAACTAGCCGAGTATAGAGTATGGAGTATGTGGTATGTATAACGTTGTGAGGTGTGCATGTAAATATAGATATAAATGTGGCATAGAGTTTATGGGAAGGGAAAGTTTTTCTAGGATCTAGAATGCCAACTGCCAACCATCGAGCATGGAGTATGGAGTAACTGAGGAATCCTGTGAGTCTGATTCTGAGTCTGAGTCTGCCTGCTACTTATTTATTTAGTCAGAGCCGACAGAGTGAAAGGAAGGAAGCAAATGTGAAACTAACTCACATAACTAACTCCTTCTTTCCCCCATTTACCATTTGTGCTACAAAGTTAGCTGGAGGATTTCCCCATTTCTCCATATTCCGTATTCCATATGCAAATGGAGAATGTAGAATGGAGTAAACATTCAAATTAGACAGACAGATACAAGTCTATCAAGTCACACACATGTCCTGTTACGTTATGCTATATTATTCCATCTTCTCTCTCTCTCTCCAATGCAGAATTTAGATATAATTATAACATCCATTGTCAAGGAAAATTACTTTCTGGAGAAATATGCAGAACACAGAGAACTCGAGACTAGAGACTAGAGACGTAACTCGTAGCTCGTAGCTCGTTGTTCAATTAAACACAATTTGTACAGTTGCACAGTTGTACAATACAAAATACAGAATACACAATTCACAACGTATGGTAAATGGTATGATATCGTGCTTTCTCGTGGAACTGGAAATGCAAAATGTGCTCGTTCATCCTCTAACAATTACAAATTACAAATTACAGATTGCTCCCTTCCCTTTTTGTTTTATTTTTGTACTATATATTGGGTATATATCCACACTTATGTTTAGAGTACAGAGTATAAAGTATAGAGTATAGAGTATAGAGAATAGAACATAGAGCATAGGCTTCCGACGTAGTTAATTATTATGACCTCGAGAGAGGAAAAGAGTGTAATTGCACACTGTAAATGGATAAATAACTATCAACTATTTACTACGTACGGTGTACTGTATACTGTATATTGTGTGTTGTGCATTCATACATCATACATCATATTTACATCCAGCATACATTTGTACTTTGTACACAATTAAAGAAATACAGTTATTCTTTACGCTACGGTTTGTCCTCAGTCCTCAAGCAGAAATTCTAGTCTAGAGTCTAGAGTCTAGAGTAATAATAATATTCTCCATTTCCTCGTCATAAACTAAAACAATGGGTCACATTATTTCACTATTTATATTACAATGTATACACGACACTACATAATGTACAAATTACATAGTAGTAGCAAATACTTGTCCTTTGTCCTTTTTACTATGTAACCATTTTGTATTTCATACTTGTGAAAAGAAATGGACAAGTTAAAAGGAAAATAAGTAGTTGGGAAATGCGTGAGTCAAAATATTTATACAGCTTTTTTTCCTTCTTATAAATTATTATGTTGTTGCAGTAGCCGTAGCCATATTCCATATCCCATATTCCACAATCACAGACACAGACCATAGACCAACCGGCTTACTACATTCTGTGCTTTGAATTTGGATGGCTCAGCTCAAAGCTCAAAGCTCACAACTCACAATTCCCAATTCACAACTCAGTCAACATCAACATCAACAGCCAACTCACTTGTTTTTAGTACTAGTCTCACGTAGCCCGAGATGCTCAAGTTGGGGACAGATGCGGAGAAAGGCTGAAAATGAGCCAGCGTGAGAAGGAAGAACAATCTTGGTTGATTTGATACATGTAGAATGTAGGATGTAGAATGTAGGATGGAGGATGTACGACTGTTGAACCTTGTGAACGTTGAGAAGCGGCTGGTGACTTGTGACTTGGGCTTCCTCCCTGTTTGCCTATACAGCATACAGTACATACTACAGTTGTTTATTAAGGAAGAGATGGCGAAAAGATGATTCATGTGACAGAGAGCGGGACAAGATTGAGAAAAAAAGAGAGAAAAGGCGACACGACCATTCCATTCGTATCCATTTCCGTATATTTATTTAGAGCAGGAAAAGAAAGTATCCAGAATCTAGATAAGAGCAACCGGTGAGAGAAACTGAGATCATGTTCACATGATTTTTACTTTCACTGACTTTCACACAGAGAAAGAAAGAAAATATTGTAGAGAGAAAGAGAGAGAGAAAATGTAACTGATATGTATCTACGATCTACAATCTACAATCTACAATCCACAGTACGATATGAAATGATTTGATATGATATGATACAGTATATGGTATACAGTGGAGGAAGAATCAAGGCCATATGAGATAATGTACGTTGTACAAGGTACAATTTACCGAGTAAAAGCCGAGAAGGGAGAGAAATAAAAAGCCGAGTCATTTTTCTTCCATGATATTTTAGAATGTATCAAAGTGCTACTTACATTCTGCTTACATGCCCGATGCTCAATGCTCAAATATTCCCATATGCTTCATGTTTTATGCCTTTCTGCGTGTAAATGTGTATAATAATCGAATATGGGAACTGTGTGTGTCGGCGTATTTTTATATCAATTTTTGGTTTGGGTTTGGATTCCGATTTTATTTAGAACTTTGAAACTTTTCGATTTAGAGTCAGTCTGTTCTGGCCTGGTTTGGTTTGGTTGATATGGTTTGGCTGGTTGGTTGCGTGTCATTGAAATTTATGCGATAGCCAGAATTGTATTGATGGACTATGAAAGCCATTAGAGGGCTGAGTGTATTACGTATAAATGGGCTAGTTCAATTTGGCTAATTATTTTCTCTCCTCCTTCCCTTTTCCCGTCTCCTTTAGCGTTGGTAGTTGGTAATGTTGGGATGTTCATATTATATTTGCATTTAACACACGCAATCCAATTCAATCCAAACCAAGCCAAGCCAAACCAAACCAAACCAAACCAACTCTCGTAGATCCTCATTCCCTTCCATTCCATTCCTTCCGTCCGTCATTCCTCATGCTTCCTCTTCACTAGCTCACTAGTTACCAGTTACTAGTCTTCTTTTTCTACATGTAAGTAAATGCGAGGGGAAAATGTACACATGTACACATTACACACATTTAGTTTGCTCTGGTTTGGCCTGGCCTGCTCTGGATAGTTTGACAGTCCTCGATCCTCCAACTCGGAATTTGGTCTAGCTGTAGCTTGTAGCTATATATGTATACATAGTCTAGATTCTAGATTCTAGAGCCACGAGTCTCAATAATCCCACATTTTCTGTTTCATTCGCCTGCAAGTTCTCCTTCTTGCCCATGCCATTCCATTCCATTCCACAGTCCATTTCTCTTCCTATCCTCATCTCTCTAAGTCGGCCTGGCGACCACACAAAAAAACTAGCCGTTCCTCAGTTCAACCACACACGACAAAAAGACTAAAATGCAATATCTCATACCCGATCCGGATGCTAAAACTCAAACTGAAACTGATACCGTTACGGATGCCAATGACCAGAAAAAAGAGTAAAAAACCGGTAGTATTAAGTGTAGTTTGATATGTTGCAACTATAGCATGTACAATGTACAATGTACAATGTACAGATACATTGCATTTTGAGCATGACGAGAGAGGAGACGAGAGTGTGTCAGTGAATGAATACTGAATAGAGAACACTATAGAATACACTAGTGGTTTAAGATCCATTCCATTAATAGTGACTCCAGTCACGATCAGACCTCTTTCCCTTGCTTTGGTTTGGTTTGGTTTGGGTTGGTTGGCACTTGAGCTTTAAGCCATGCGAATGAAGGAAACTCTGTAACTCTGGAGCATTCTTCCCTTCATTTCATTTCATTTGATTTGAAAGGTACAAAGGTGAAAAGAGAAGGGAGATTAGGGATAGAGTGGACTCATGAGCGAGCTATCTATCTATCTGTGTACAACGTACAATCTAAAGTGTACAAAAGGTACAGTGTTGTATCCAGTATCCAGTATCCAGTATCCAATGGATGTAAATTGTAAGAGAAACTGTAAACGTGTTCAATGTTCAACTCCCTTTCTCTTCTTTTGTCCTTTTTCGTTTTTCGTGACTGTGAGCCATGCCACTGGCCACTGAAGCTAAAGCTAAATCTAGTCAGTTTAAAAATCTACTATGTTTTGTATACATGGACAATGGACAATGAACAATATACATGAATGAGAACGGACTGAGCATTGAGCATTGAACATTACCAAATTGAAGATTACACCCTTTAGATCTTTCTCGCTCACTTTTACTTACTTTTACTCACTCTTTCATTTGATGGTGGTTGTGGGTGATACATTGTAAATGGTAAATGGTAAATCTGCCTTGGTATTGGGTAATGGGTAATGGATAATGGATAATGGACATTCACCACTTCACCGTCGAGTATTTTATAATTCCCCATTTTCAGTGATCCATTACCCACACATTAGGACATTACACATGAAATTATATTATCTGTATGAATGTGGATAAAAAATCCACTGTACACTAAACTAACGAATCACTGTTTCTCCATTCCTTTTTTGTTTGTTTTCAATTTCAAGGCTTTTACAATGAATATGATAGATTTTTTTTAGTGTTTTAGTGTTTTAGGGTTTCGTGTTTCAGTATGATTTGATATTTGATATTTGATAGGACGATACTTTTTGTACTGCATGACCTAGCAGGTTAATATAGTTGAGCAAAACAAAAACAAGTGTACATTTAATTAAAGCTTCTTGGCTATTTCTTGGTTATGGATTATGGATCACATAGGAAGTGAGATGAAATGTAAAGTTATTTATTGTAAGCAATACAATACGCAACACAATTCTCTATGTAAAGCATAACTTTTGTAATCTTTGAACAAGCGTATTTAAAAGTCATGTACATCCAGAATCCAAACCCCAAAAAAGTAAAAGGTACAAAATGAACTAGAAACGGGAAAGGTTTTATCACAGTCATAAAAGGGCGCTAAAAATAGCCAATTCCGAAATCCGTACTCCATTTTACTTTATTAATGTATCTACAAAAAAGATATCCGTCGGTCATACAATAGACAATAGTGTATGAAAGTACAGGGTCAAAAAGTGGAAGAAATGGAAGGAAAAAGCGCAAGAAAAGTCACATCAATTATAATAATAGTTGGTCAAGGTGAAATAAAGTCAGGATCTTTGTAGTTGCGGCTTAGCCTTTGGGCTCTATGCCGTATGCTGTATGTTGTTCGTTGTACGCTGTCTGTCTTCTGCCTTGGACTTTATAACACTCGTTTCCGTCCTGTTCCTTTCTGTGGTTGGAAAAAGTAGAAAGTGGTGACATGAATTGAGGATAAATCCGTGAACAATGTACCATATACAGTGTACATACAGATGTATCCGCGTATGTGCAAAGGAAAAAAGCTCTCACCACTTTCCACTTGTATGTGTTTGAATAGACTCATCTTTTAAAATAAAACAGTTTTTATGCTGTGCGCTGTACGGAGAAAATGAAAGGGGACGGAAATTTAAACCGTTTTTTTCTCCTCTTTTCCTGGGAGAAAAAAACGTGTCAATACGCATTCATGTACAATGTACCATGTACAAAAATTGGATATACCTTTTATATACAAAGCAAAGACAAGGATAAAGAAGACACACACTTACACACTTACACACACTGAATTTTACCACAATTCTAAAAAATTTCCTTTCTTTTGTCTAAAATTCAGTGTTTTGTACTTGGGTTTTTAGGGGGAAAGCACAAGGGCGGGTGGACACTCAGACAGATGGATAGAATAGATGGATAGACGATCTCGATTTGGATCTCGTTCTTGGTTTTGGTTTTGGTTTTGTTCTTACTCTTGCTCATTTTCATCCCATATATCTATCTGGGATTGGAGAGTGGACAAGGGAGAAAATAGTGTAAGAAACCAACTTTTTTGAGCCTTAATACAACTACAATTTGAAAAGGAGAAACGAGAGAAAGATGGAGAATGGAGAATGGAAGAAACTAGAAGATATAAAGACAAGACAAAAACCCCGAATCAAAACGAAACAAAACAAAAAGAACAAGAATAAGAATAAGAAAGAGAGAGTGAGAGGGAGAAAGCAAAAATGGTAGTGGTAAGAATAAGAGTAAATCTGCGTTGGATTCAAGCCAAAAAGCACTTTTAAAGCTTTCCCCATAAAATCTGAGCCAAAAAGACAAGACAAGAAGGACAAGATACACCCAAAATAAGAAACTAAATGGGGTCAGCATCCCTATTCATATACATGTACAATGTACACCGTACATACTTGCGATTAGAGGAGCACGTATTTATATGTATTGTGTATTTTATATTGTACATTGTGGATATTTACAAAAGGAAAAAATTATAGTGTAGAGTTTCTCTACTTTATACACTTTCATAGAATATGTACTTTTACACACGCAAGAAATGAGCAAAGGAACAAGAACAAGAGGCATTTTCCTCCTGCTCAAAATCCTTCTCCCCTCACTCCAACTCTATCCTTTTCCTTTCCTACTTTTCCCCCTTTATAGACCACAGTCCACAGCAATAATAATAGTAATAATAGTAATAATAATACTCTGTAAAGTAACAGAAATAGAATGAATGTCATGTAGAAAAACGCATTGGGCATTGAGCATTGTTTGATACAGACACATGGTCTTCTTCTCCGTGTCCACTGTCTAGTTTCTAGTTTCTGTTACCCGAGAGGACACGGAGGAGGAAAATTGAACAAACTCACCAGCCAACAACCATCGACCATCGACCAAGAAGAAGATGAAGATGATGATCATCTTTGGACTAAAGCTCCATTGACCATTAGTTTGATTCTTTGAAATCACTGTGATTACTCAAATCTCGAGTCTCGAGTCTCAAATCTCAAATCATCTACCAATCTCAATTGAACAAAATATCCTTTTCCCCTTCAACACAACAAGGAAATCAAATGAAATGTTACAATGTTACTCTTTACAAGCTCGAGAGAGCGTCTCCTTTTCCCGTTTTCCACCCGTTACCGTTACACATGTATTGATGAGAAACTACCACTGGGATTTATAATCTACCACCTAAAATATAGATACAATAGAAAAGGAACGTACATGTTGTTTTCGTCTACATTGCTTTTTGAGTTTCAGTTTGAATTTTCAATTTAGAGGAAATTCAAGGTATGGAAAAATTACAAAGTTAAGTTGTATCTATTCTTCTCCCAGCTCCATTCTCCATACTTGATTCTACATCTTGAAGAAATTTCAGGCTTCAATTTACAGTTATGGCGTAACCAATTCATGCACAAGAATCAAGAATCAAGAATCGAGACATAAAATAGATAGATAAATATATAGAGAGTGGGAAATGAGAGAGATCTAAAGAAGAAGAGGAACAAGTTGAGGAGTCATAAGTCAAAGGAAAGAAGAAATAGTAGAGAATTTCAGACAAAGAAAAGCTACTCAGCTACTCCAGTTTCATACATTTCCCGTCTCCTTTTCAATTCCCTGTTTCTCCTTCTCAAATCCCAACTCAACTCAACTCAGCTCAGACTTGAGCCTATCAATCAAGCTTCGTCGAGTTACACACTCGACATTCGACATTCGACATTCGACATCACATTTGATACATAGAAATCCACATACACATACATTCACATAAATTGTACATTGTAGCATACAGAAATACCGAGATTTGTACGTTCATCTTCTGTCTCCTTTCTATTTTCTGTTTTCTATTTGATTCATCCATGTATATACAAATATAATTTGAGCTATTAATACACCACAGACTGTTGTCAATCTGAGTAATTGGTTCGTCCGGAGGTTTGAATTGAACTTTGTAAAGTAAAGCTCAAAAGTCTCCACAATCCAGTGTCTAGTGTCTAGTATCTGGATTCTGGATTCTGGATCCTACATTGTAGTCAAAGACGTCTACTCATCTTCTTTTTGAGTTTTCAATTTCTTCAAGTCTAGAGTCTAGAGTCTAGATTCTAGAATCCAGAATCCAGAATCTAGTTTCTATTTTCTATTTTCTAGATTCCGTTGCTCATAAAATGAGAATGAGAATGCTGAGTAGTTCTCGTCAATCAGTGATTGAATGAGTATGAGTGGCTGACACACATCCCATCCCATCCCGATCAGAAAACAGAAATAAGACATGAGAGATCAGAGTCCAGAGTGAGTGAAATAACTCAAAGTGAAATGTATTTATAGTAGAATTCCTCGTCATTTTTACCCTTCATTTCCCACTTATTGTGCATTGTAAAATACAAAGTACACAGCATACAGAATACAGCATCAAGTATTGACTATCGAGTCTCCCATCCAAAATCCAGAACTCACACTGAGAGGTCGTCATTCATCACCAATAGAAAAAATTTAAGACGTCTCATCATCATCATCATTTGCTTCTTTTGCTTGCCTTACTCATCCTTTTATTTTCTGCTCATGTCACTGTCAAATTTGAAATCTGGAAGATTGACAGCGGATTCCCATTTCAGTTTTCAGTTGAAAAAATCAAAGGAATGGAATCAAGAATCAAGACTCTAAACTCGAGACTCAAGACTCAAGACAGAGAAAAATAAGACGGGATCAAGATGACAAAGAATAACAGTAGTAATAATAATAATAATAATAATAATAATAATAGTTATGCCAATACCAAAACCAATGACAATAACACTAAAAATGAAAATGACGAGGAGAAAGGACAATAGCTGAGCCATTCAAAAAGTAAATCACATTGACTTTTACATCTTTTTCAATTTCAACTTTGTAGATTACGTCAACCCTCAACCTCAACCCTCAAATCTCAAATCGTTTCAAAAGAGTTTGTTTTCAAGCATATGAAATAATAACAATTTTGTTGAAAAACACGTGGTTTATAGAATAGCTAGACGTTTTTTTGTATTAAATAAATGCGTATATGCATTAGACATTAGACTTTGGTTTGGTTTGGCTTTGTTGATTATATAAAAAGTAAAAAGTAGAGTATATTATATTATATTATGTTATACAATGTGCATATATGAATGCATATATAAAAGAGCCGTGTTATTCCTTATAAATGGTTAATGTTTACTCACCGATATTGGCGTGGGAGGAATGCCAGAGGGAAATGGCGATGAAAATTGTTTGGAAAATCATTCTTGGAGCTGCTTTCGTCATTATTACTTTAGAGATTCCCGAGATGTGTCCCGGTGTAACTCTAGTTCCTCTTACTGCTCCGCTCGATAACCTGTGTAAACAAAAAAGAAGAAAAATTCCATGTATTATAACATTATATTATGCAGTAGTTTTATTATCGTCATGGTATGATATTATGCAATATGTAATTTGCAACTTGTACATTCTGCATTGTACATTGTACATTGTATGTGGAAATCTATTGTACATTTAATATTCTTTTTACTCTTCAACTATGCATAGATGCATACATGCATGAATATTTGAAAAATGAGGAGGAAATGAACCAACTTCCATTTCCTAGAATCTAGAATCTACAGTCTAAATTCTGTATATACAACGTACAATGTAGAAACAGCTGCTTTATATTTGACTGGTGAATAATTTGTAGACGGGGAAAAAAGCTGTAAGCTATTAAATGTGCAATATACGGAGAGCACAGAATATTGAATATGCAATGCATCTAAAACATTTTCATTCTGATTCTCCTTCACAATCACATCCACATCCACATCCACATCCAGATCGACAGCGACATTCAAATTCAAATTCAACATTTTCACAAATGAATGATTTTGACTCGATTTTCTTCTCATTCTCCGTTCCTTCTACGCTCTACACTCCTGATACAATTCACGCACTTGAGAAATGCAATTTCCGTTTCATCACCATCGCCATTACCATTACTATTACTATTATTTTTATTATTATTTCTATTTCTATTTTTTCAAACCAACGAGTCGAGTCGGCATCCTTGAAGAGGGAACAGGCGTGACTAAATAACTAAGATGTGAACTGCACTGTACACTGAGACTTTACAAATTCTTTTGCAATGATTATTTTGTACACAATCAGGGTGAAAACATACTGTTTCTTCATGTAGAAAATGAGTCAATAGTCAATACACAATTGACACTACACGTTACACAAGTCACAACTCATTAAATAGAGATAATAAGCAGACGAATCCATCCCCAGTTCTGGCTTTCACCATCACCAATCACCACCATGCCTTGTTATTATCTATCTATCTATTACCGTGTTCAGCACCACTTTCATCGTTCATATGCGGCGTATGTGGAATGTGGAGTATGTGTTATAGTAATGTCATCAACTTCATACATGTGTACATTTGAACATGCAGAGAAGAAACAAGAGACAAGCGACAAGCAACAAGCCGACAGACATAATAAATACAATAATGCTTGAGAAATGAAATGAAGGGAAAAAACTGTGAGTGACACTCGTCAACAGTGTATAGTGTGTACAATGTACATTGTACAAAGAAAGGAGAAAGGAGAAAGCAGGTGGGTGTTGGTACTTGAAAAGTTTACAAAGGGAGAAATGGTGAAAAAAAATCCACTTTTGTTGTGTATCCGTCAAACGGATAACAATTTCCTTGGGGGGAATAAATCTAAATTTCCTCTCTTTTTTTAAAACCGCCAACCGTCACGTCAACGTAGTCAATATCAATTCGTACTTTGCACTTTGTACACTGCACATTGTACATTGTACATGTATTTCACACAGAGTGAATTTCTTTCTTAGAATTCTGAATCCGAATCAGAACCAGAATCAAAAATCGGAATCGGAATCGAAATCGAAATTGAAATCGGCATTAGTACTTTCTATTGCTGTATTGGAATTTGGAAGGCTTCTCTTCCGTTCCGTTTCGTCCATAGTCCATATTCCCACATCATATATCAGACATCAGATATCAGAAGGAAGAGCAGAGCGAGCAAGAAAAGGACAACAAAATAAATATAGATATATTATTTTGTATCAGTGTGAAATTTAAGTATGTCTATAGTCTATATAGATACACAATACATGATGTACATGGTGTTGTTATGTGAACAGAGTCAGTTGATTTCCCTCGTTTTCACACTTATTCACCCAGACACAGACAGAGACAGAGACAGAGACAGGGAAAATGGAAATAGACACCCGCACGTTTCTACATTATATTCCAATCCAAGAATCCAAGAACCCAAATGCGAATCCGAATCCAAATCCAAATGTTCCTATGTTTGCCAGTGTATTTACTCAGCTCCACCAGAGACAGACTCGAGACTCGAGACTCGAGAAAGGAGAATTGGAATGGGGCAAAGCTGAGCTGAGCGGAGACGGAGACGGGGAAATAGACATCTCAGTGTGAGATTGGAGGTTCCAACAGTGGGAAAAGTTGATGTGATCATATGGAACCGATTTGAGATGGAGAGATTTCACAGAGGCACGTGCTTAATTTCCCGACGTGTTCTCACTCTCCTTTCACCAGAGATACCATACCGTACGTAGAATTCATCCCACTGTTTAGTGTACATGGGTAATGTACGATGTTCATGTACAATGTACAGGGAGAGCGGAGACTGGAGACTGGAGAGTGAAAGAACAAACACCGCACCAGGCAACATACACATTTTCACCACAGTAACAACACCAATGACAGTCCCAAAGTCAACGCCAAAGTCAAATCTAAATCTAAATCCGAAAACACACACTTTATTTTATTTCTATCTCCTTCTCTTTCAATCCCTTGAATGTTTCCATGTTTCAATGTGTCGATACTCGATACTTGATACAAGGGAAAAGAATACATATTTTTTCATTTCACATTTCAGTCTGCTCATTATTCAGCATTCGAATTTCCTTCCTCCGTCTCTCTCTCTCTCTCTTCTCTTGCTCATTCTCACCCCATGTGTAAAAATTGTAAGTGGTTATTTACACGTTTTTAGTCGTAGTAGTATTTGTATTTGTATTCGTGTGGTGTGGTGTGAACTGTGAAGTTAGTTGAAATTGCCATCCAAATAACTGTCTACTGTCTACCGTCTACTGTATAGTGTCTACGAGCATACGAGCATTCGAGCAAGCATTGAAAATCTCTGTATCAGAAATTGAATCAGCTATTTTTCTCACACACCAAATGACTTTGTTCTGCCAATTTAAGATTCAAACAGAGAAGAAAAGGCAAAATCCGAGTCAAAATCCAAATCAGGAACAGAAACAACCAAGGCAATCAAAGCCAAACCAAAAGAGATCACAAAAGTCAAGAGACAAGAGACAAGAGCCAAATTACTTTGATAAGCAGGATTCAACATTTACAATTTAGCAACCGAAAACGTTGTGGGTTGTGGGACAAAAATAATAGTAAAAGTCTATACATAAGCTGATATTGTGAATTGTGATGATATTTTTAAAAATAAAATAAAAAATACTAAACCGAGACTTTTTTTTCTGTCTAAAATGTATTTGATATCTGATAACGTGATAACGTGATCTTTGAGTCACAAGCTCAAAGCCAAGAGGCACAAGCCATAAAAAATAAAATAATGAGCATGTAAAAATGCTGAATATCGAATATCAACGTAGAAAATAAATTGCGGCATTGTGCTTTAAAATAGTAAACATGTTTGGTTTTTATTTCAGTATAAATAGTTGTATAAAACTACTTGGATTCTAGATTCTAGATTCTAGATTCGAGATTCGAGATTCGAGATTCGAGTTACAAAAGATTCAGATGATGTTTTATTTTCTCCTCCTCCTCCTCCCACTTTGAAAAGAGGAAAAGCAAAATACAAAAGCACTTCCAGCTTAATATAGCGATCCATGTACGAAGTACAGTGTAGAATGTAGAATGCACAATGTTCAAGGGTTTTTGTACAAATTTATAATTAATTCACTATGTAGCTCTGGTGGTTTTGTTACATCCTCCTACACACAATTTGAGGACAATTTACAACATGTACAATGTACAATCTACATTGTACATTTTCTCCAGTGTTATTCGTCTCCAGTCTACTGTCTACTGTCTGCAAGAAAGAAAGGGTGCATTTGAATAAATGTGCATGAATGTGAAGATTTCTTGCTCTTCTTGTTCAAAAGTTTTGGCCAACTTTTCTTTCCTTTCCACACACATGTACACAATACACAATATACACTGCACATTCAGAGACATGGATAGAGACATATACTGCAAAGATGGATAGATAGACGAGGCCAAAGGAGGGGAAAAGGACGGAATGTAAAATCCATTCTCTTTACATTCAAACCGCACAAACTTTAGACTTTAGACTTGAGACTTTATTCTGGAGAGTGGAGAGTGGAGATTGGAGAATGGAGAATGAAGAAGGAAACTTACTAGAATTAGAAGTAGAGTGAGCTAACCAACAAGTGCATCTGTATACAAAATGCATCAGTGTACAGTGTACATAGAATAGGAATAGGAAAAGTAGTAAAGTTGGCATGTACTCCCGGTTTTTGATTTCCTTTTTCTACCATCAACATCCGCCCGTGCTGGTTGGTGAGCTTACTTTTCTCTCCCTTACTCCCTCCCTTTCTCTCTGTCTTTCTAACCTTCTGGGTTTTCTCTCCTGCTCAATCTCAATTTCTCTTTCTCTTTCTCTTTCTCTCTCTTCCCTGTCCTTTAGTTCTCCCATTAGGAATCTGGAATCTGGAATCGGGAATTGGGAATCTAAAGCCGAAAGCCAAAACCCATACAAAAGACTCCCGACAAGGCTTTTTATTAGCTCTTACTTACTTTTACTCGATTCGAATCATTCCCAAATAATCACATACAAAGTAGAGGGTAGAAAGCACAAATCCAAACTCTTTGAAATATTTATACTCCTAAACATTTTCTTTCTCTCTCTACACCACACATGCCTAATACAATATGTACAAAGGGAAAAGGAAAAGGTATAAAATTCTAAATTCTAGGATGCACAATACACAATACACAATTTTCAATATAAAATGATATGATATGATATTATGTGGAATATATGGTACAGTGTGCACAGTGCACAGTGCACAAATCTAAATCTAAAGAAGAATAAATTCTAGCGCCTCTAAAATCCAAACTCCAAACTTGGAATTTTGGAATACCAAATACCAAATTCGGGGCCTAATGATATTATATTACACCGGCGTGTGGGTGAGGTGAACTTTTAAATATAAGGATTCTTTATGGCTTCCAGTTCTCTTCCTCTCTTCTCCTTTTGCCGCTACTCACTGTTTTCTGCTCTCCCCTAGTCACTTAACTAGGGTGTCAAAAGAGCTCAAATTATGGTATGATATGTATTGTATTTTGAGAGGCTTGGAGAGGAGAGGAAAGTGGATTGTGGTGGTTTCTATATTTCTATACTTCTATATTGCACATTGTACATTGTACATTGTACATAGAACAGAGTAGAATAAAGTAGTCGTGCAGTTTAGTTTAGTTTACTTTGGTTTGGTATACACGATACGACTCATGATCCACGATCCACGATCCTCGATCCAAGAGCTACAATAATAATTACCTCAGTCTAAAGTTACGAATTTCTCTCCATTTAATCTACTCTCCACTCCAGTCTCTAGCTCTACACTCTACACTCTACACTCTACAGCTCTCCATTTCCATCCAAATGGAGGGAAATGAATGGAAATTCTCCTCACCGAACCAAACCCAACCCAACCAAAACAAGCCAAAAACAGCAAGAGCAACAGCTACAACTAAAACTATGACTACGACTACAACCGTACACCGCACTGTGATGAGAGAACAGTTGTTTCTGTGTAACATGAGCTTGTGTAATCTCAGGTTAGCATGAGTTTGGGTTTGGATTTCGGTTTGGATTCGGATTCGAGTTTGAGCTGAAGCTTGAACTAGAGCTTGTGATGAGAAGAGGAGGAAATGGACAGAATGAAAATTGGACGGTTGACGATGGGATAAATTTTACACTCCATCTGCTCTGCTCCACTGTACCAATATAAAAGATGAGTATGAAAAGGAGACCAAAATCCATAATGAGCAGAGAAAGGAGAGAAAATGAGCAGGAATTGTGAGGTGAAAGAATAAACATTGTACGATGAGAAAATAGGATTAGAAAATATAAACCATGAACTACGACTACTAGCTACTAGCTACAGCACACAGAATCCAGAATCCAGACCACTACTAAATATCAGTATTCGTCAGCTAGTCAGAGGGCATTGAGATCATAAAATAATTCATTGCGTCATTCTATTGCACAATGTACAAAGTACAAAGAACAAAGTACATGCGGTCTACAGTCTACAGTCTACAGTAAAACGTGGTTCTATCTGCTGCATGGCACTTTCTATGCATAACATAATAAGTTGTACATAGAGAGTGCTATTGCAGAACCAATTGTTACGGAGCAGAGTGATTTTCTCTACTCAAATCTACACTGTACACTGTACAGTGTACACTGTATACTATAAGCTATAGGACTTTCATCATCACCTGCAAAATATAAATTAACAACCTAAACCTCTTTTCTACCTTTACCCTTTACACACATATAGATTCAATTCACCTGTTTTATGCACTGCACTTTGATTTGATTTACTTGACCATTCTAGATTCTAGGGTAAAACTGTAGGTAGGAACAGTAATTTTGAACTTTAGACAGAGAGAAAGAAAGAAGAAAGGAGTAGAGGAAAAGAGGAGAAAATTGCACACAAGAAACGAAAACGAAAACGAGTATTTCGAGGATAAAGCGATATGTATATAAAGCTATATGAAGCTGAAGGGAAAAGAGGAGAAAATATGATAGCACATGTACTAAGCATTTACTCCACTTTTATTCTTCATCCTCCCTTTTCATCTTTATACACACATTTTCATTTTCCATTCTGCAGCTGGAGAATGAATAAGATGTCTCTCTCTCTCTCTCTTTCTTCCTCATCTTTTCCCCTATCACAATAAACCAGTAGAGGAAAGAGGAAAGAGGAAGAAAGATGGAAGAAAACAGAAGAGAGAAGAGAGAAGACCAGATGAGAAAAGAGCGTCATTCCCCGTGCTCCATGATTCCATGATCCAAGTTCCATGCAGAGTTGCAGGAAAATAAAAGTTAATTTTCAATGCATAATTACATCGTTTTCAGTCTCTTAACATTGTATAAATTTTAAAACATGACCGTCGACGACTAGAAGTAGAACTAGGACTAGAACTAGGTCTATGCTTGTATACATTGTACATTGTGCATAGTGCTGAGAGTTTATTACACCCTCTCTTTTGTATTATTCTCATTCCGTACTAGGTACTAGACAACTAGACACTAGACACTAGGCACTAGACAATAGTATTCTTGAAAAGGGAAAGGAGAAAACTCGGATTGGAATTATGTAATGAAGAAGCATGACGGAGACCTACAAAGACATACAACATACAGCATTTACATTATACCAACAATACCCTGAAAACGCTTATTGTAATAGTAACGTTGGAAAATGGTAAAATTATGGTGTTGAGTTTTTTCACCATAATTTCACCAAAAGTTTACCAAAAAAATGTGAAAAAAAAATATTTTTTTCAAACTTTATGGTCTTTTTATGGTATTTTACTTACCATATTTTTACAGTCATAAAATACGTTTATTTCACCATAAAATATTGTTGTTGGACTTAGAAATATTTTTGCATAACATCCGAGACGAAAATTTTCTAAGTCCAAAAACAAAATTTTTGTGTCGACATGGAAATTAATTATGGTTCAAAAAGTTTTATTGTTTTTTGAAAAGTTATCAACGAGTCCAATACAAACTCTCAAATGTCAAATGCACTTTCTGGAAATCATTTCAAAATACAATCTATAGCAAAAGCTCGCAAATTTTTACTCCATCAATTTCAGTGGCAAAATCCTCCCTGGGACATTGAATATAATAATGAAATCTTTGCAGTAATGAACGATCTTCAGCGATCACTGAATAATAATCAAAACTGTTCAGTGATCA
>JAQGBH010000598.1:0-46787 GCA_034698265.1 Sminthurinus aureus
GAAATTCTCTCGGTATACGTCACCGTGTTGTCCACTTTTTTATTTTTCTCGTATTTAAATGTAGCAAAAAATAAAGGATCCATGATTTCCTTCATCAACAACTTTACTGAAATGGTACGAGATTTTGTTTACCATTCAAAAAATACTTTTCAATATTCGTCAAGCCTCAAATTTAATTTTGATTGTAGGCGGAAAGATTGACGAAATCCCGTTTCCATGACAACGCACTGAAATCCATGGCAAACGCAGAAAGAAAACACAGAAAAAGTCTCGATGGCGAAGAATGTCTTTGGATTATTAAATTATTACTGTCTAATCAATTCAGTCTTCCGCTTTTCGTCACAGTTAAATTCCTCTTTGCTCCAGAACTCACACCGACCAGTTTTACAGTGGTTGAAATTTTGACCAAATTTCTTCATGGTCAATTTCAAACTGGAAATGAAACTGGAAACGAAGGAGGATTTTTCATCCTGAGTAAAGCGTGGGTGGCCTTTGAATATTATTATTGTTTCATTATGATTGGCGCGTCCCAATTTTCCATCTTTAACGTCCTTTTGTACTGCTCCAGCTCAAAGCATTGGCTTAGGATATTGAGGTCAGGGATCCCAAGTCTTCTGGAAACGGAGGATCAAATTCCAGGTTTGGTTCCCATGGAAACTCACAGATCAAATGGTCAGGGTCAGTTGGAATTTTTGCTGTTTCAATACTCCCAACTGAAATTGGTTAACTGTAATTTCAACGACTGTCACAGTCGGATATTTTTTCCCGCGCTGTTTTTTATCGTGGTCATCATTCCAGCTATATCTTTGACCTGTCTCCTCAAACTTCACCATCAACTTCCCACTTATCTATCTGTTTTCTTTGGATTGTCAACTGCTTGCTATGTGTGCGTCGTAATTCCGTTGTACCGATGGACTGGGACAATTTTTAGAATGTCTACTTCCTTTCTGTCCAAAGTGGAAGGGGTTGCCCTAAAAAAGAGGTCAGGGTACTTAAAAACGGTGGTGAGGGGTCAGAGGTCATTTGGAGTGAAATTTGCAAATGCCTTTACATTTTTTACAGTACATTTTGATGGTGTCTTCAATAACGATTAATTTTATGCTGCTCAGTGGAAAATGAAGTTGTACGATTGTGGAATTTTCTCCAAATCATGTCATCAAATTTCATAGCTCAAAACTTCAAACCATCCCCAGTGTAACAATAATTCACGACCGTAACTTTAATACCCATATAACATCTGTCAGGGTGCAAGAATCCAGAGCATGAACAAAAGTTTCAAGCGGCGTCGAATTCAACATTTTACCAAAATGTACAAATTTCTACTTTATAACAAATTCTCATGACTGTTTGATTTTTAGAGAAAAGGTGTTGAATTATGGAACAGAAAATTTGGGGTTATTTGTCGCCGTATACATATTTATTTCTTTTGAAATTACCTCAACTTGTGACAGCATGGACAATTATAAATTGAATGAGAATAACTGCTGTAGAGACACGGTTTGTGGGAAGAAGAGTAAAATCACGGGAGTGTGTGAAAGAGATGTAGGATAGTATTTGTGACGCCTGAAGAAGAAGACTGTTTGTCTTCGAAAGCTTGCGGGAAATAGTGAATAAAAGTTTTTTATTCTTGTTTTTTATAACCACGTATTGCCAAGAAAATGTCTTCGTATTGTTTTTCTTATCTGTTGTAAAATCTCCTACGATTTACACTCTACACTCTACACTGTATTCTACATTTGCATCGTGGTGTACAGTCTACAGTCTACAGTACTTGTGAAAACTCCGGATTATTTGATTGTGTTTCTCACCTTTTATTAGTTTTTTCTTACATCTCAAGATTCAAGATTCACTTAAACCCATTAAAAGTTTTGACGTGACATGTCTGGAGAATAAACAGCTTGTTAATCCTCATCATTTGAGCAACCTGTGAGAAAATAACCTAGTCCATTTTCTATCCCGTTTACCCTTTTCCTTTATCTGAACCTGACAGTGCATTGAGAATTGAGAAAGGAGGAGGAAAGAAAAGGCACTCAAAACTCAAACCAAAGCAACGTTCCGATTTTATTTTGAGGGAAATGAGCAATATCAACAATCAAAAATGAGCACGCCCATCCATTATTTTTCTTATTATTATTTTCCACTTGAACTCTAACTTGAATCTGATTTTAAAATATCACACTACGAGTAAAGAGCCCTGTCTGTATTCTGTTTTGTATTTTGTATGGCAATTGCTATTGTTACTCTTGTTTTGTTTTTTTTGTTTCTTAAAGAAACCTCTTTGTTTTTATTACGATTGGATTGGATTGGATTGGATAAAGAGTCAAGAGTCCAGTCCGGCTGTTAATGTCAATGTCAATGTTCAACAGATTAGAATTAATTTAGATGATGAACCAGATGCCAACCAAATTTTCTCTCCTTTTCTTTGGGTTGTTCAACTGAAAACTGAAGCATTGAGCATTGAGCATTGAGCACGGGAAATAAATGTTACTTCTTATTTGGACATTGAAATGGAAATGGAAATGAAAATATGATTCAATGATTTGATGAGATATGATTAAAATCTGTTATAAAAACAAAACATGCGTAATTTCTATTGCTCTGAATTTTGAATACAATTGAATGCTCAATGCTCAATACTCGTTGTTCAATGTTCAAATGTAATTTATTGTATTGTATTGTGTTGCACTGAGCACTGAGAGTAAGAAAACTGCTCTCCGGTTGTCTGTTCCTCGTTTGTCAAAAGTCAAGAGTCAAGAGTGGAGAGTGAAGATTCAAGATGAAAGAGATAAAAGATGAAAAGGTGTGAAGTGTGAAAAAGCATGGAGTTTGGAGGGTGCAGAGATCCACGTTATTTGTTTGTTTCTTGCTCATTGTACAATGTACACATCAACTGGAACCCATTTTAACATGTGGGTTCCACATGGAAAATCCCAAGCCAAAGTCAAACTCAAACTCAAGCTCAAGCTGCAGGCTGGAGAATGGAGAAGCTGGAGGTTGGCTGGAGCTCTTAGCTTCTAGATGAACACACTGTGAGCATTGAGCATCCAGCAACATCCAACATTTTGATTAGGTTTTCCTCCGTTCAAATTGCATTACAACTGTTGAATCCTGCGCTCTAAAGTCTAGAATCTAGAATCTAGAATCTAGAATCCAGAGTCCCGAGCTGTCTAATGTAATGTGGAATATTGAATGTAAAAAACGTGGAAATGTGTGGAAAGTGGAATGTGGAGATTCGGATTAGTGGGAAATGACTATATTTTATATTTCCATCTCCATCTTGTTTCCCTCTCCGTCATGTGTGAACTCTAATTCGAATTCTAATTTACAAGTTGGAGCTGGATTTGGGATAAAAAGAAGTGGAAAAAAATATGAACGGAGGAGGCGGAGATGAGAAGATGAGTTGTCGGTTGTCAGTTGTCAGACACGTAAATTTCTAAATTGATTGATTCCACGCCCCCTCAACCTCGCCATCCTTTAGAGTCCTTCTTGTCCTCGTTCTCCAATTTACTGTTATTTTTTCTCTAGCTCTTTCTGTGGACTTGTAGATTCTAGATTCTAGATTGTACATTGTACACTATAGAGCTTAGACCACACTAAAAATATCATATTCATATGGAACCATCTTTAATTATTTGAAAATTCTGATTTTTCAAATGAGTTTTCAAAATAGTGTGAGACCTAAGACTTGTACCTTTGTACATTGTACAGGCTCATGTGTCAAAGTGTCCATGTGCTTCTAAAATACATATCAGTAGAAAGAAAGAAACTTGAAGGAATTTTAATGTACCTCCAGATCGAAACTCAAAAATCACAACTCACCACAAAAGTTGATGAGTTAAAAATGATAAAAAGAATTACACATTTCATATTTATAATTTCTACCGCTCATTACTTTTCCCCTGACATTTTGTGAAAAGGTAACAGCGGAAATTTATAAAAGTAAAAATAAGTGGAGACTGGAGGAAAGCTAACCAAAACCTTGGACTAGAGCTGGAGCTGGAGCTGAAACGGAAACTGAAAAGGTATGGCAAAAAGAGAAAGCAATTTTATGAGTAATAAAAGTTGCGGGCTTGTCTTGTCTTTTGCGGATTTGGTATGAGAGCGACTCAAGGCTCAAGGCTCAAGACTCAAGACTCAAGTCTACAAGTCCATTATGACTCCATTAAATCTTAAACTGTTATTTTCTGTCATGAATCATGAATCATGGAGAACTGGAGAATTGTAGAGCAGCAGAGCTTGAGTACTGGAGAAGAACATCCAAAACGGGAAACAATAGGATAGAAAAACAAAGTACAAAACGTGCGGTGTGGTCCATGTGTTGGCTGTTGGCATATCGTAACTTTGAAGAAAATGGCTTTTCCTCTTACTGATTCTGTGGTCCATAAACGAGAATGATTCTGAAGGCTTGAGTCTTGAGTCTTGAGTTTTGAGCCGCTTCTTTTAGCCTTGCTTATATTTTAATTTTAACCGGGCAATTCTATTTATTGTATCTTTTATCGCGTCTACGCAAAGCTCAAAGCTCAAAGCTCTCTTGACTCTTGACTCTTGATCTTTTAACTGGTCTGAAAAATACTGGATACTGGACACTGAATTGTACTCTGTGTGAATTTGTTGTTATTTTCAAGAAAAGGTATCCAAAATTGTTTGTTAAATGTACAATTGTACAGTGTACAGTGTAGAATGTAGAATGTTCAGTTGCTCTACTCGATTCTACGCGCTGTTTAATGGGCTACATCCTTTATTTTGGTTGTCATCGCTACAATCCACAATCTACTATCTCTAGTCTGTTGTCTATAAAGAACATTGTAGAGTGTAGAGTGTAGAGTTTCGAGCCATCATGTCATGTTGAGGATTGAGGATTGAGGATAAAAGAAAAGCTCCTCGAATGAAATAAAAATAAAAGATCCAAAATCCAAAAGCCCGAGTCCCGTTCACAAACTGTTTAGACGAGGATTAAAACTGGACGCTTATTCAATATTTCATGAAGCTCGAAGCTCACCACCATTTTTACACGACCATTCCATCTTCAATCGTCCATCGTCCATCCTTCGTTTCATTGCCTGAGCCTTGAGCCTTGAGCATTGAGCATTGAGCATTGAGTCTACTTAAACTTATGATTACCATTCAAACCGAGAAACGAGTCATAGCAATGGAAATGCCGATAGAACCCCCAAGTTCCGGATCATAATCGTCATCATAATCGTATATTTGTATGATAATTGCCGCTAAATCTTTTTGAACTCTCCCACTCTCTAGAATCCAGAATCCAGACTCTACACTCTAGATTCTAGATTCGTAATTCAAAGACAGATTTGGATCTAAAGCCCGAGTCAGATTTATATGGTCGTGGTCAACGACGTGGATTTCCACAGGAATTTCAGCCATTACAATTTTCATGTCCCTACTTATCCCGTCTGACCAAAAACCAAAACATTCATAATCCAACTTCCAACATCCAGCGTCCAGCACATTAACATTCAGTCTCTGGTTCTAGATTCTAGATTCTGGATAAAACAATGAAAATATCTCGAGTGCATTATTATGCCACATACAACACAATTTCTACTCCTCTTAAAGTTAATGATAATCCTCAATGCTCACATTCTGCACCTCCGTTAAATTTTAAGAGATGCAGTCTGTTGCGCCATATCAATAAAAACAGAAACAAAATGCATATGAGTAGCTGTAATAATAATGCTTATGATTACTGAAAATATGAAGCAAAAATTCATTACACATTTATCCTCAATCCAGGATTTTTAAAGGAAAACTAACCAAAGCATGGAAAAAAGGAGCGATTGAACATGGAGAACCGGACCGGAAATCGGGATGGAGAGCACAACACAAAAACCACCAAGACACCAAGACACCGAAACCGCCGTTGAGTCTTGAGTTGAGACCGGAAAAGAGCTGCAGGACATGCTCAATATATCTTGTTATTTCAACAGGAGTTGGACAGTCAGTTCCGCTCTTCGTCCTCCGTCTCGTGTTTTGTGTCTTGTCCACAATCCACAATCCACAACGACAATATTCATTTATTTACAAACTTGCTCTATGCTCAATGCCCAATGCTCAAGGCTCAATGCTCAAGGCTCGTGCTTCATTTTTTGCACATTTATTTACTGCGTTATTTTTTATACCGCTCGCACATAAAAACTGCGTTTTTTCCTATCTTCTCCATTCTCCATTCTGTGGTTTAAGATTGGACAAAAGAAAGGAAACCCAGAGCGGGTAAATGAAAAAAATCGGGATGATTCTCCTCTTTTCACAAGGAAATGATGGCGATCTTCCAAAGGAAGGAAGGGAAATGGTAGATGGTGTCGCACGGAAGAGAAGTCACGTTATGAACTTTGTCCGGATTATTGGCTGTTGGCTGTTGGCTGTGAATTGTGAATGGCAGGGAATGTTGTGTTTGTGTTTGTGGTTGTGTTGGTGGGTGTTTAATGTTTATATTGTATTATTTGGATTGGCTTTGGACTGACCCTCTCACCATAAACTTGTGTTATCTCCTCCGCAATTGAACAAACAAACCCAAACCAAACCAAACCAAACCAATTCAAGCCACACCAAGCCAAACCCAGCCAAAGAAGAGAGGAAGAAAGTGGCGTCTTTTGTTTATCTCGGTAATATCAATGTAATTCAAGGGAATGGACAAACTTTCCCTCGTAATCAAATTAATTAAACCCAGTTTTATTTTATGTCAATGCTATTGCCGCCACTGCTACAACTGCCACTACCACTGCCATTCGCGTTTTGCAGGGCGATTGCTATCGTCTTTGCTGTTGTCATTGTCGCTGTACCTCTACACATCAGTCAAAGTTTCCGGCTCATCCTCAGTCCCAACTCTTAGCTCCGCGCTCCAAAGTTTGAACATGAAATTAGAGCAACGACCGAGAAGAAATTAATTTGTAGGACGTAGGACGCGGACGTTGAGAAAGAAATGAGCAGAAAACACAAAGAACAAGGAGAGACGCATGAGAGGAAACGTATTCACAGAATATGGTAGCATAAAAAAATAAGTGTAACGACTTTCTCCTCAACTCAACTTTTCAACTTTCTCCCGATTCTGGATTCTGGATTCTGGATTCTCAGAACTCCAGACACCAGATTCCAGGTTTAGTCCGCTGTCCAATGTCCAATGTCCACAATTCTAGAATTCTAGAATTCTAGAGAAACCTTTTCACTGGAACTGGAAACTGTGGAAAGTGGAATGTGGACAATTCTATTTCTCTCTTGCAAAACTTTTTGTCCACAATGACACACATTTACCGATATACATAAATTGGATCGCAAACGAAAGAACAACATAAACAAAGTGACGAGTGAAACACAGAAGCAGAACACAGAACACGAAAATCAAATTACGCGCTCACACTACTCTCTACTTTCAACTTTCTCCGTTTCTTTTGAATTTCCGCATCAATCTCTCTGAATGAATGAAGGATTGACGATCCTTTCCTGTTGGTTGTTGGTTCAGTCCGTTTTTTACGATCACATTAAAAAACTCGGCCTCGTTCCTCCACAGTGAGAGTAAGAGTGATACTTTCTCCCCAGTTTTTACTCTTTTATGACCTTGTTATTATTTATACTGTGATATTATCTATTACGACTGTTGACTGTAGATTCTCTGTAGAGACTGAAGGATCCTCATTTAAATTTTTATAGGATTGAAAATAAAATAAAAACTAGTACGGAATTTCACCCGTCATCATTCTAATCTCCTCATGTATAATTGAGCATTGAGCATTGAACATGTCCATTCTCCATTCTCCATTCTCTATGCTGCAATTCACTTTGACGTTGCCTCAACTTCTCAACTTCTCAACTTTCTCTCCTTTCCCAACAACATGTGAAAATAAATGTTGAATGAGGAGGAAAAGTAAGAGCTGGAGGTTGAAATTGAGGTCTGTTGAAATTGGGTTGATTTTCTTTTTTTTCTAGTGATTCTCTCCACTCACTTTCTACTCTCTAGAATCTAGAAGAAACAAGATGCTGTATCAAATTCCAGAAACCAGAAGCCAGAAGCCAAACAGAAAACGGGGAAAAGAAGGAAAAGCCTTTGTTTTTCTGATTACAAATTGAATTTTTTACAATGGCTTTCCCCAGAGTTTATTTCTTCCTCCTTCTTGTTCTTCTTCTTGTTTTTTTCACATGTCCATTCAACATCCAACATCCAACTTTGATGCACACATGCACACATGTACATATGTACACAGTGTATTGTGTATGTACAAGGAGAAACAAAAAGAGTTCCTTCGTGTGTGACAGTCTGAGTGAAAAGAGCATTTTCTGGTTCTAGTTCTGGAACTGGAACTGGAACTGGAGCTTCTGGTTACAAATAATAGAGATACTGGAATCAGGAATGAAATGGAAATTGAACCTACAGCTAGAACCAGAACTGGAGCTGGAACCGGACTTGGCCCATAAAAAAGGAGAGAGGCTAGTAAAAAGTTTAATGGAAATTTCACCGTGGGTGAAAGTCGAGCTATTAGTCTAGAATCTAGAATCTAGAATCTAGAATCCAGAGTCTAGAATCTAGAGTCTGGGGAAAGTTTGTGCAGAAATACACAACTGTTAAAAGGTTTCTGATCCACATCCAGAACCAGAAACAGAAAGAGCAGCACAGAAGACTAGACGACTAGAGAAAGCAAGAGAAATTGACAACCAAAGTCAAACATCAGCCATTGCACTGCAGCTGTAAAGTCAACTTGCTACAAAAACTACAGAAACTAGAAACAGAATGGCAAATTCCAGAGTCTCAAGTCAAAGGAGGGAAATTTGTCCAACGTTGATTGTCGATTGTCGATTGTCGATTCCCAATCCAATCCAATCCAATCCTCATGATCCAATTTACTTTAAATTCCCTAACCTAATTTTTCCATCAGCACAATTTCACAAGTAGTACAAAACTGCAAACACAAGAGTCTGAAGTCAAAAGTAGGAGCAAAAAGGCCAGAAACGAAGAACCCATCTCCAAGCTCCAAGCACAAATTCCAGAGCACGGCGTAAAAACAAAAACAGTGCAAAAATTCCTCGAAAATTCTGTTTCTGTAAATTTCTTTCTTTTGTTCTCAAATTCTACATTCTACATTCTACATTCTGAATTCTAGATCCTTCTTTGATCTTTGATCCTTGATCCTTGTTCTTTGTTTACTGTAAACTGTAAACTAATTTCTATACAAGCCATTTTTGACACCATGTTTTACAAACTTAGAAAACATTGTTTTCTTTGCTTTCTTTGGAATATTTAACACTTGCATCTTGTTTCCTCGGGAAAACAACTTGTGATGATCCTTTGACGCTTTGACGCTTGTGTCTTTCAGTGGATTTCACAGGCCAAAAAATTACTATTTAAACATCACATCAGCTCTCACGTGACACCGCAACTCCAAAACTCCAAAACTCCAATATTCGTAATATCAAATATCAAATATCAACATTTGGAACATTTACATTGAGTTTTAATTTGAAATCAGAGAAGAGGATTTTAATGCTGGTGTTGATGCTGAAAAGGAAGTTGAGTGGTCATTTAAAACCGGCCATTTTGTTAAATATTAAATGCATCTGGTTCTTTTCTCTTCCTCTTCCTTTCCACTAGTCACTAGATAATAGACACTAGATACTAGACGAAAGTCTGTGGAATGGAACGGAATGGAATAATGGCACGTATTTGATGGGAAATTGGTCCTTGGAATTCTCAACAAGACATTAACCCAGAAGCCAAAACGGAGAACCCAGAACAAGCGAGTTTTCTATTCTCTATTTTACATCCTACATTTTGTGTTCGATATTCGATATTCTATATTCAATGGAATGAAACTACTTTTCTCTTTCCCCAGTCTCATTTTCTGCTCCAGTTTTATTACACTATTGATTTCCTTCCGTTTCCTCGCCGTTCATCCATATATCTATGTGTATTTGTGTATGTGTTTTCTGCAAGATTCATCTTCAGAAGCATAAAGAATCGAGAATCGAGAGACTGTTTTTCAATGGCGTATAAGAAATATGTAAAATGTAAAAGTGTAAAAGTGTAAAGGCTGGAACTGGGAGCTGGGAGTTGAGAGATTGTGAAGGAAAATGGCCTTAAATTATATGCTAATATATTTTGAGCTTTGAGCCTCTCCATCATTATGCATATTACACTCTGCTGTCTCTGCCTCTGCCTTTTTCATGGTGTTGGTGTTGGTGTCGGCGTGCAGGAGACCCCTGCCCAAAATCCAAACTCCAAATCCAAAATCACACGCACACTTTACCATCTAAATTCCATATTCTACACTCTACACTCGAGATCTCTAACCCATTATCAAAATATAACATGTAGATTTTACAACGTAGGAAAGCACCAACTACCAGCACCAGAACCAGCACCATCACACGCACTTCCAATACCAAGCGGAGAGTGCGAGTTGAATATGTAGGAAATTTATACGGAAAGGGAGGAAATATGACGGAGAGCGGACGTATGTAAAACAAGTTTTATGCCATTTTTATGCGTGTAAAATTTTTTATCTGGGCATCATATGCCACATTACTCTCCTTTCTACTTCGTACTTTCTACTTTCTACTTTCTATTCTTCATTCTGGATTCTAGATTCTAGATTCTACATGTTTGAGTCTCGAGTCTTGAGTTTAGAGTTTAGAGTCTCCGTTTTTCTCCAAAAGTACACAGAAACTTTCTCTCCAAACTTTCATCATTCACCATATTTTTCTCGTCTTTATTTTCCCCCCACAAAGTTTGAACAAGTCCAGAGTTGAGAGTTGAGAATTCAAAATTCAAAATTCAGAGTTGAGATGAAACATGTGTAAAATCTTGACAATTTTGAATTTGAATTAGATGGTTGACCTGATTTTCTAATTTTCTAATGATTGTCGTCGTTATCGTTGTCGTTGTCATTTTTGTTGTTGTCATTGGCATTGAAATTTTGGCTTTGAGTTGTGAGTTTTGAGTAGGTTAAAAAATCCAGAAAATGTTGTTTTTGTTCTCAAACTGCTCCATTGCAAAGTGGACAGTTTGAAAGTGTGAAAGAAAGGAAAGAGCCAGGAAAATTCAATGAAAATGAAAAGGAAAAAGAGAAGGGCGCAACGATGGACTTTTGAGTTTTGAGTTTTGAGTTTTGATGTTTGTTGCTTTAATAAAATGAGCGGGGATTCAACTGCAACTTGCAACTTGCATTGAAAATGTACAGAGTACAAAGTACAGTAAGTTGAATGTCTGATGGTTGATGGAGCTGATGTAGTTTTAGATCTGACTTTGGATTTGGATTTGAAACTGGAGCTGGAAATGCAAACGGAGGTTTAACTTTAAAGGAAGGATTACGGAGGAAATGCTTTTAAAATCCTCCAGTCGCTCCTCTTCCTCCATTTCCGTATTCCACCCTCTTTTCCCCATCTTTTCCTTGTCTTTACTCTTTATTCTTTACAACTCCCTCATTCTCATTTTCCAGGCAACATCTTCTTCCGTCTTCCGTCTTTTTGTCTTCTTGTCTTCCGTCCCAACTGAAACTACAGCCAGAGCTCTGGGTTCTGGCTCCAGCCTTCAGTTTTTAGTAGCAAAGTCAACATGAAAAGCAGAGGATGATAAGGCAGTGGCAGAACATAACATAAAGAGGATTTTATCCACCTCGCTCATTCCCTTGCCCACTGTACAGCAAAGAAAAGAGCACAGAGTAAAAAGTACAGTTTTCATTTTCGCTCCCTTTCTTTTTCTTCTCTATGATTTTATTTTCTATTTTTGTAACTACATTTACATTCATTCATTCGATACACAAGACACAAGACACAAGGCACAAGGCACAAGGCTAAATCTACAACCACCAAAACCAAGCACCAAGCACCAAAAAAACATGGGAAATTCATCCTTTTCCCTCATAGACAAAGACAAAGACAAAGGCGCAGAATTTATACTTTGTGCACACACAAAAACTGCATGTGGATTTTGTATTTTCTCCACCCCCGTGCAGCGGGATTTACCATTTACAATAGGCCTACATGGAAATGCCTACAGTTTACAGTTTACACATGGATTTTAAAGGAAAATCTTGTTGCTCTTTTTAGATTTTCTCTAGATTCTAGATCTAGATTTTATTTTTTCCACAGTATTTCATATCAAAACTCAAATCTCGGAGGTCGGGCGCACTAGCAAAAAATAAATAAATATTTCCTTAGCACACAAAACAGTGTAACTGAATCAAGTGAAGGAGAATGGATTTTTTATTCAAATTTTGGTGGAGTCTGGAGACTCCAGATACAAATCTAAATCTAAATCTACATTCGTTATTCTAGAATCTAGAGTCTAGAATCTAGAATCCAGCGAGTTTTGAGTTTAAACTCGAGAATCCAGAATCTGGATTCCAGATTCCAGACGATTGATATTTAAAATTTAGAATGCAAATCCAGCTGATTTACCATTTATCATGTAACAGAATTCCATTTAAAATCCAGTGATTCTAGATTCCACCGATCATCACCCATCATGAATCAGCATGAGGAATCCGTGAATTTCCGGTTTGTTTTGAAAATCCCGCTCGTTTTTAAAGACTTTTAACTCGTGCTTAGATTTCTCTGAAATACGTTGTCGAATGATGTAGACCTTTTAAGCTAAATATACACTGTACACTGTACACAATACACAAATGACAAATTTGTTTATGAGTCCAGAGCTGAGTCGCCAAAAGGCTGACAATTGAACAATTGACAATCAGGAAGATTTGACGTTTTATACGTTAGTCAAGTTGACAAAAAATTTGTTCCCTTGAGTTTTGAGCCTTGAGCTTTGACGCATACGTTTGACGCTATGTTTCCGTTTTATACCCGCTCAGTTCTCAAAACTCGGAGTCGACGTCAAAGTGGCAGATGAATAAAATGAAATGAATGATGCTGGATACTCGAGAGTCTAGAGTCTAGAGTGGAGATTGGAGGCATGAGATTTGAGATTGTGGGAATGGATGGAGAATGGAGAATGGAGAAATGTGCAAATGTGCGGAGATTTAATGGGTCGTTTGTCCTTTTCCTTTGCGGTTGCAGCTTAAATTTTCCGTGGAATGGACCAAATTACCCAAAACTGTACGTTTTACATTGTACATTGTACATGTGTACGGAGAATGGAGCTTGGAACTTGGAACTGGTGGATCTACAATCTACAAGCTAGAAAGTACAAACTAAAAACGGCCTAGTGGCTCCGAGAATGCCCAGGTGTGATAAATTTATCGTGTGGTAAATGTAAATTGTCATCCGCCTTGCCTCGCCTTCCTTTTCACTGCCTCTGCCTCTGCATTTGCCGTCCTTTATTATCTGTAATCTGGAATCTGGAATCTGGAATCTCCAATCTCGAAACCAGAAGCTCAAATCTCGAGTCAAACTGGAGAAATACGTGCTCTCGCCTTTTGTTTGTCTAATACTTTTGACAGATTTCTATAATTTGTCATTTGTCATTTGTCATGTTAATTCAAAACAGGAAATCAGAAATCAAGAGTCAAATCCGCATCACTCATCATTTTTGCAAAATGCAAAACCTCTCCACTATTATTATTATTATTATTCACAACTTTGCTATTTCTGTAGTAAAAAGTAAATTTGAAAATATTTGTCTATTTTATCTTGCGTTTTGTGTTTTGTGTGTCACATTCCTGAAATTTGAAATGATACTAACACAAATATTTTTAAAGTTGAACATTCACGTCTAAATTTTCCATTTTTTATGTAAAATGCTACTTTGTGTAACGTGGAATGTGAAGATTTGAGTTTTGAGATTCGAGAATTGAGCATTTAGCATTGAGCATTGAAAGAGCTTAAAATCATGAGGAATGTAAAATGAGTCTTATTATTTCACCGTCAGCCCTTTGATATTCAAAATTCAAATGGTAGTAAAATTTAGAAGGAAAAGCATTACATGCGCAACACGCATGTACAATGTACAATGTACAATGTGTAATGTTGAATGTGCGTAATGCGTAATAAGAGGAATGGTTTGAGTTTGAGAATTAAATTACAGAATGTACACTTTACAATTTACAGAGGACTGGAGACTCTAGATTCTAGACTCAAGGCTCAAGGTAATGGGTCGTATGTGTAATGTGTGTTGTGTAAATTGTGAAAAGTACGAGCTGCAGTTTGCTGGTTAAATTCCCGTCTGGATTTACACATGATTATATTATGTCATATTTTAGAATTATGGTTTTAAACGGGGAGAGAGGACGACGTGCTAAGCCTTCCCCCCTCCGCCGCCTTTCATTCTCCTATCTTTTTCTCTCTCCCTCTCCCGTCATCATCATCAGCAGCATCATCATCATAATCGTTCATTACTCCCAGGCCAACGCCAAAACTCCCAAACACCCAAACTCCAAACTCCAAACTCTCAAAGTCCCAAACTCGTAAACTATCTGCAAAAAACAGCTCCTTTTGCCTCCAAATTTAACCATTTATTTATTCCACACATTTACTTTACTTTGGAATCTTGAAAAATCCAAGCAATTTGTTCAACGTTTCAACGTGTAAAATTTCAAGTGTTAAGCAGCAGTCATGATTTTTATGATGATTATTACCATGTATTTTGTTTATGCACCCTTTATTTTTCCTCTGCTTTGTGTTGTATATTGTGTATTGTGCATTGTGTGTTTTGTGTTTTGTCCTTTGTCCTTGGTCTGGCTTCATTTGACAAGACATAAAACGCCACATTCATTCCACTTTGGCTTTATAAAGTGTCACCAGTAGTTTTTATTGTAGCGTAAATCCTAATATCCTATTATTTTGTACTTTTTATTGTGCTGTTGCGTTTGAAATTTGAAATTAAAATTCAAGTCACTTTTAATTTCCAGAGTTTTAAAAACCCCAAACCCCAAAATCCACAGTAAAAACTAGCACTGTCATTATGACAATGATTATTATTATTAGTATTATTATTATGACGATTGTTGCTTCTTTGGTTTGGCTTTGGACTGTTGGTTGTTGGTAGCAGTTTTAAAGTGGAAACTGGAAAGTGAGAGTTGCTCCATTAGGATGAAGCACGAGGAATTAAATGAAATGAGATTCTGTTTGTACCTTGTACATTGTACATGTTTCTTCTCTTCTCCTTGTCGAGATTCGAGATTCGAGTGTGAATTAAATTGTTGTTGTTGTTGTTGTTGTTGTTATCTCTGTTGTATCTTGTACCGTTGGGACGTGTCAACTTGGAAACTATGGAAATGACAGGATATTCATTGGTCCAATGTAGAGAAATTGCTGTGGGTTACATGCAAAAGCCAACGGGGATTTTCAATGTACAATGCAGAATCTAGAGGCTAGAGGCTAGAGTTTAGAGTGGAGGTGCTGGAGTCTGTTTGGAGCGAAGGAGGATGGAGGATGGAGTCAAGCGGTCAATAGAATTTATGACGTGACATTTCTCACTGTTCATTCCAGATTCTAGATTCTAGATTCCAGTGCTAGCTGTAGTAGCATTTGCATGTACAAAAACTAGCAACTAGAAAATACACAGAGAAACTAGGCATTAAACACTAACTGCTAACTGCTAACGGCCCATTAACACCAACACCACAATTTCAATCCAAATCCAAATCCAAATCTGAATCCGAGTTGGAATTTTAAACTGAATCAGGGATCACATAAAATCTCAACCAATTGACATTTAAAAAGTGCCAAGTTTTCCAGAACTTGTGGAGAGCCCGAGCTGCAATTGGATGCATGTGTGTAAAACAGCATACAAATATACAGTATGGAGTATGGGCAATGGTCAACTGGCCAGTTGTGGTTAAAAGGACAAATGACCCGCTATAAATACTCAATACTCAATACTTAATGCAAAATTTGTACCCCGAGATCCCTATTATTCGTCACAGCTTTGAGTATTTGCATAAATGAACCCCACTGTATACATTATACATGATACATTATACACCCAAGAAAAATTTCTATTCATTCACCATTCAACATTTTAATAATGTGACTTTCAGATGTCAAATGTCAAATGTCGAATTTCAAACTTCATCAGGTTTTTGAGAAACAATACCAGACCAAATAAGAGGCATAAGACTCCAAAGTATCCACAACGAAGATGTGTGTGGTGCAAACCTGTAACGGTTAAAAATCGTCTTGGTGAAGCAGAAAATACGGAGCGGCTTCCAACTTGCAAATTGTCAAATAATAAACAATACACAACACGTCACCATTTAATTTTTTAGTACTGTGCTGTGTTCTGCGTTGCAGGAAATGTAAATTGTAATAATTTGTAAATACTGTTTTACTTTGTTTCTTCTGGAAACAGTAAACAGCTTTTGATATTTAAATTTAAGTTTTGAATCAAATTCCTAAAACTGTAGTGGATTTTAATATTTGGATGTGGTGGGAATTTAGAAATGAAACAGAAAGTGCCTGTAAATTGTAAATTATTGGGAATGGACCGAGGACAGAGGCTTTAAAGAATGGGTTGAATTGTGATTTTATATCATGTAATGTAATGTATTTTGCATCTATCTACAAATGCACAAGATGAGATGAGATTTTTGGGCTTTCCTCTCATTTCATGTTCTATATATCACGCAAGAGCTGACGACTGACGACGGAGTGACTGACTAAATGAATGGGATTGGCATTGGCATTGAACTGGATTGAACTCAACTGGAACAAGAGAACGAAGCAAAAGACAGTAGACAGTAGACACTAGATAGTAGATAGTAGATAGTAGACAGAGCGTCAACGGCACGCACTTGTACATAAAAACACAGACAGACTTTGCAATACAGACATGGAGCTCTTCTCTTCCATTCTGAATTTAGAAAGAACGTGGAACGCGAAAGGCGACAAATATACAGAGACAGAGATAGAAAGACAGAGAGAGATGGAAAGGAAGAACTGTCTCGAGTCTCGAGTCTCGATATCTGTGGATCTATCTATCTCTGCGTATAGTTGGGAGTTGGATGTGGAAATGTTGAGTAGACTGAATGGGTCCCAGAGGAAGATAAAACACTTTGCCAACGAGTCTCAACACTGTACAACGACAACGACAACGGCAACGGCAACGGCAACGCAAAGACAAAGGCAGAGACTGTATTTTGTACACTGTACAATGTACAGAAAACAGAAAACTGTCCACAATCTATACTCTAAAGTCTACACAAAATATCTATCTATTTCTCTATATACAGGAAAGATACGCCTATAAGCAAACTCTACGCTCTACGCTCTACGCTCTACGCACCAACTCCCAAAACACATAGAAACTTTCCCCTCTTTTCTTTTCACCATTCTCTTTCTCATACGCTCGCTCTTCTCATCCTCTTCTCGTCAACTTTCCACAGTCCAATAGCCAAAAATTTCCATGTGAATGTGAAAGTGAAAGTGAAACTACGGGTGATATGTCTGCGAGTCTGCCAGTGGGATGGATATTTGTGGTAGAAAAGTTTACGCACTTTGTTCTCACTCACTTGCTCCTGCTAATACTGAAATACGATACGATCCGATGACGAGATGTTCGAGTTTGGACGTCCATTTGCTAATAGGAATTATCTATGCACACTCTGTACACTGTACACCCGCGCTGCATGAAACAACTCAATACTCAATATCAACTTTGGACTGGACTTAAGGGAGATTTGCAAAAACCCGAACGTTCGATTGAGCAGTCGACTCAAGTCTCAAGTCTCAAGCTCAATAATCTTTTTCTTTCCCTGCTTTTTCTTGTTCCGTCTAAACAGGAATTATGAGGGTAGTTTCCTCACGTTTTCTCATGCTGATACTGTATACTGTATACCACTTTTGTGGCTTTTCTTTCTCCAAACTCCAAACTCCTTTACGGTTTTATTGGACAACCACAAAATTATCATCCTGCAACTCAACTTGACTACTTGTTTTGCAACTTGCAGCATTTTCCTATTTTTTACATTTTCACACTCAACTCAAAACTCAAAACTCAAAACTCAAAACATTCACCGTGTTTGTTGACATGATGTGATTTGTGACTGGCGGTATAATTTAGAGGGTAAAAATTATTATTTTAGATGAAATTCTTTTCATTTAAAGAGAAAGGGGGAAAGTCACAATATTATTAGCTGTTTTACTCACATTTTTACATCCGCGTCAAGCATCAAGGTTCAAAAGGTTCAAGCGCAAAGGGGTGAAGATGATTCGGTGAATAAACGTTGAGAAATGAGCTTCATAACTTGTTTTTCATTCTTGACTCTTGACTCTTGACTCTTGAGCCTTGACGATGAATAAGAATTTGATTCTTGGTTCGTGATTCTTGATTCTTGATTCGGGCTGGTTTATTTTTTACTTTCCCTTTTTCCTCCCGTAAATTCACGGTGGCGGTTGCCATGGTATGAAGAATACTTGCAAGTTACAACTGTGAGCCCCGTTTCCTTTTGCGTTTGCTTTTACTTTTGCAGTTGATGGCCGAGGGAAGGGAGAAAAGAGGAAGAAAAAGAATGAGGAAGGGAATTCAATCCAATGTAAACGAGTACAGTGCAATGTGTATGTGTAGTGCAAGGGAAACTCCTCGACGTGAACTCCATTTGCATACTAACCGTCCCATTATAATTCCGGACAGATGGAAAAAGGAGCACGTAGCCTTTTTTCCTCCTCTACTTCTCAATTCTCAATTCTCAATTCTAAATTCTGCATCTACCTTGAGTCTTGAGTCTCGAGTCTCGAGACTGGAGCTTCCAATTTGACGGGGAAAGGAGGAGGAAGAAATTGAGATGGAGACGGAGAAATAAGTTAAGACAAGTCAACTTGCACATTTATGTTTCTCTCAAGTCTCAAGTCTCAAGTCTCAAGGAAATGAAATTATAGAAAATATAAATGGTTTGATGCGTTTTCCCCGTATTTTTCTAGATTCTAGATTCCAGACCCTAGTTAAGTGGTGCCAGCTAACTACTGGTTACTGGTAAATGCTCGCATGTTGGATATTAGATGTTGGATGCAGTTTGCGATACTCCATCCCATTTATTTATGCATACAATTCCCATCCTTTTGAATTATTTACATGTTTCCTTTCCATTTGCAATGCTCCCCTTCCTTCATTATTCAAAATCTAAGCCTACATTTACATGTTTATTTATATGAATACGAAATACCAAATATGGAATAGGAATGTCGACCTTAAAAATATGATAGAAATTTACATGAGCCAATTTTCGGAAACAAAAAATATAAAGATTTTTAAATGTTTTACCTGGTTGTAGTTTTCCATTGGCTCCGTAGTGAAGATGAGGTCCGTCGTTTTGCTCGTGATCATGACTATGATGGCTGTAGTTGTGATTGTGATTTGAATTGTGGTCGCTGGTGTGATCATGGTCGTGGTCATGTTCATGCCCGGTCAAATTGTAAGCTGGACCATGTGGATGAGCATCCACTAGACCATGATCATGATGAGTCTCCACTGTGCTTGTACTGCCCTCGGATTTGTGATCTGAAATAAATAGAAAAATCATTGAAAATAATTAAGCATTTTGAAACGTACAAAATGAAATTTGAAATCTGAATCATCCAAAATAATTGTAAATATCAAAGGACATGTTAAAAATAAAATGTGCTAAAAATGTGAGTGAAACGGAAAAAAATGTAGAAAAAACCCCTGAATTTATTTATTTATTTTTTGGCAATAAACGTGCAAAATAAAAATAATGACTCGTCTAAGGCTTGAAAAGAAAATCCCTTTCCTCTTCCATCTCTTTCCATTTTCCATCTTTTAGCATGTAACAATGTATTTAACATGTGCAATTTAAAAAGATATACAGAGACAAAGCCAGAACCAGAACCAGAGACAGAGAACAAATCCACGTATTTATTTACATGTGCGTTTAGGATCTAGCATGTAATATCCACCATACACCATACACCATGCACCATATATTTTACATGAGCATGTATGATTTTCATATCCTTTGTGCTTCCTCCTGCTCTGCATAATGTATCATGTATAATTTGGCCGGGTGTTTTAGAGTACTTTGTACAATAAAGAATGTACAGGAAGGTTTTACTACGTCGAGCCTAGAGTCGAGTTTAATCCTCTAAAAGAATGACAGACTGCCGGTTTAAATACTGACTACAATTTATACCGTCTAAAAACTCCACAGTCTACAATCTACAGCCTACAATTATACAGTACACGTTGTGTATTTTGTATTCTGTATTTTCCATTTCACGAGGTACAATTACAACAACTTGTCCTTTATATAAATAAATACACTTACATTGTACATTGTACATGATGGGCGATGGGTCTTGTGTCTTGTGTCTTGTGTCTTGTGTTTTCAGGGAGGGAAATAAAATAAAGTTGAATCATTTCACTCCATTTCATTTCATATAAACTACTCCTTTCCATTTGCTCTTTATGGTTCAAGAAAATATTAAAGAAGAAGCAGGACAAAAAGAAGAGAAAACTTATTTACAGACAAAGGCACGAAATATAAATATAAATATAACAGTTGAGAGTGGAATATGTTGTGAGTTGTGAGGAAAGGGAAAACGAGTGGAGAGAGGAAAGGTTTTGCCCTTGTAAAATATTTTATTTGCATAAATTGTCCTTATTCCTCTCATTTTCACCCTCAGATAACTCATTAGTAGTCACTTTCTTTCCCGTTCCCATTTTCCATACTCCATACCATACAAAGAAAGAGTCAGAACACAACACAACACAACAGAGCAGACTGTAGACTGTAGACTGTAGACTGTAGACAAATAAGAAATAGGCACCATATTAAATGTACATTATACAAAATACAATATTCTCTTTTTCATTCCCTTTTCTCTTTCTCTCTTCCACTTTCATCTTCCCTTTGAACATTTCAACATTAGAACATTTTCTATTTTCTCTATAAAGTATCAAGGAAGCGAACTGCACTCTGTCAATATTAATTACAAACTACAAACGGTTGAAAGCATGACTCAATCCTCAATCCTCAATGCTCAACGCTCAATGCTCAATTCCAATGCCAGTGCCAACGGCTCCTGGAAATTTCTTATTACTGATACAATATTTCTTATTTCATATTAAATCCTCATTTTCCTAATTCAAATTACCGTTTCCCTCTCTCAGTTCACTATTCACTATTATTCTTTGTCTCTATTTTCTTTGCTCTGTTTACTGTTTACTCTTTATTGTACAATGCACACTGCACACTGCACACTGCCCACTGTACAATGTACAATGTACATTTACAGATATTGAAGACATGGAGAAGATGATGCATTTACATTTTGAAAAACAGCCAAGGTTTACGAGTTTCATCATTTTTTGTTGATATTTGGCTAAATTCATTCACAAGTCACAAATCACAAGTTACAAGTTACAAGTCATTGACAATTTGTATTAATTGTTATTTTGATGACATTTCTAATAAAAACTTGGACTGTGGAATCTGTGTACTCAAAAATCAAAGCACAAATCACATGTGTCGACTGTCGATATGCACACGTATTTACACCGAGTTGTTGACAGAGAAGAGAAACAGGAAAAGAGGATGTTTGTTCTGCTTTAGTCGTAAGTATCGTAATCGTATTCGTATTCGTATTCTCCGTGGTTTAATTACTGGAACTCAGCTGGAAGCTGGATTGTGCATGTCATGGACAATGTACAATGTACAATGTTGACGTGCACAATCCACAATGACAATGACAATAACAATCCGCAGTCAATATTCAATGTAGAATGTAGAATGTAAATGTGTGGAAAGGGTGAAGAGTGAAGAGTGAAGAGAAACCCTTTCCTTCCGATTGGCTCCAGTCAAGTGTTTCAACCATTAGCCACTCACTTCACTCCCAACTCGGAAATCTCTGGATGTGGACTCTTTTATTTGTTTTTGGCTTTGGCTTTGGATTGGATTGGATTCAATCTGAAACTGAATGTAGATTTGGAATGTGGAGTGGAGAGTAATAATGAATGGATGATTTGAATGGCACGTCGAATCGGGACTTATTATCTGTACCATTTATTTTGTTCCCACATTTTCAAGTTGATCATCATGTCACACTATATATTGTACAGTGTACACTTCTCATCAGCAGCATCAGCTTTGATCCTCCTGCCAACTGACAACAGACAACAGACAAGTGCCAGGTTGCAACTGAAATACTTACTATAAACGAGACAAAACAAATTCTCTTTTCTTTTCATTCCGGTCCAGTTCAAATGAGTCTTTTGGGATTTCCTTTCCTCATCTCTTCTCCATTTCACTTTTCACTCATCTAATTCATCTCCAATCTCGACCTCGAGACCTCGACTCATTTTCAAAATGACAAGATGACAAGAGAAAACAAAACAAACGGGAGCAATGCAAACAAACTGGTGCAATTAATTCAGTCAGCTTGTGGATTAATCCGGTAAAAATGTAAAACATGCTCAATGTTCAACTTTCATGTGTACAAATGGACAATGGAAAATGGACAAATCATCCTCGTTTATTACAGGAATTAAATGTTCATCAATTTTCTTTTCAATTTTCAACACCATGTATTTATCATGTACAAAATTACTTTTCTCTTGTATCAAATATCAAATATACAAATCTCGAGTCTCGAGTCTCGATCAAATTCCCCATGTAAATTAACGGTTGATTCAACTCGTAATAAATCATGAACAAAATCATGAAACAAAGTAAATAAACTTGAGCTGTAAATTTTTAATTGTAATAATTGTCGAGTCGAGTTGAGTTGAGACTTGAGACTTGATTCGACTTGTCACAAAATATTCAGTGCGCAACGTACAACGTACAACTTGTGAGACATGAAACACGAAACACAAAGCACAAGTTGACATTTTATCTACAAAATGGACAGGCGGTCCATTAGTCTTCATGCATAAATAAAATTGAGCATCGAGCATCGAGCATCGAAAGTGGAGAACGGAGAATGCATTTTCAACTTGAGTGAATTCATAAATAAATAAATAAACAAAGTGAAATGGATTTTGAGTAAGAGTTTGAATTTGAATATGGTTTTTGGATTTGAATTATTTGTGCCGGTTCTAGTTTCTACTGTAGTTTGTCAGTTTGTGTAAATTTAATGTTTCTAATGGCAAAAGCCAAATTCGGAGCTTCGGAGCCGGGGTAAACGGAAAGGCGCTCCACATGGAACACATGGAACATGGAACTAAATGACAATAACAATAAGACTGAACATGTGAGTGCGGATGAACGGGACAAGATTTAAGATTTAACATGGACATAAGTGAATACTGAATGCGGTAGTCATGTAACGAAGAAGTGTAAAATATAGATGGATTTATCTTATGCATTTCCCTGTGTGTTTAATGGTAGCGAACATGTGCGTAGTCTAGTGTAGTGCGTAGAGTGTAGAGTGTAGAGTGTAGAGTGTAGTCGTAATAGGCTAATAGCCTCTATGATTCATGTTCAATGCTCAATGTTCATGTTCCTGGCTAAAACGGAGTATTTAACTCATCGGATATACGCATACGAATACGGACAACTTTTCTGTACAGTGTAGATTGTACAGCGAGAAAGGGGAAAGAACCAAAACCAAGTGCACTACTACATACATACGTGAATACATGTGGAATAAACTATTTATTATGAATGCACAAGAGAGCAGAGAGTAGAGAGTGAGAGTTGAGAATTGATGGGGCTTTTATACAGGCACACACTTGGAACTTGGACTTCCGAAAAAACTAGAGAACTGCAAGTGAAAAGGAAAAGCTCGATCCGGGTTTGCCTTTGGATTTGGGTGCATTTAAGTTTCAAGTTCAAATTCAAAGCCAACTCCAAAGACAAGTTAAATCGGATGCGGAATCCGGATTTCTAATGCAGGCCGAGGTCGAATAAATTGTGCAGAGGATGCAGTAGAAAGTAGAAACTTTTCAGTTTTGGCTTCGGCATCAGCTTTTGTCACCAAACATATACGACACACACATGCACAACACTACTTTTTGGTAGACTTGAGAGTCGAGAGTCGAGTCGAGTTAAGTTGAGTTGTGTTGGTGTGTGTGTGTGAATAAAAGGAAGGGAGAAAAGTTGCCGTCTGTTTGGAGTTTGGAACTTGCATTTTCTATTTCAATTCCTTCCTTCCTTCCGCTCCTTCGCCCGTTTGTCCGTTTGTACGGTGCTTTAAGCTCCATTTTCCAAGGACCATTTCATCCACGCGACAGTTTTACAGTTTTACAGTTAAACAGGAGGAAGAGAGGAAGAGAGGAAGAGGAAATGGACCATGACTCTAAATTCTAAATATTTATTTCTTAAGCCACTTTCCCTATCAAGAATGACAATGCCAGTGCTCACTAGATGAACAGTTTAAATTGGTAAAAGTATTGATTAATTTTAAGGGGAAAGAGACAGAAAGAGGTCAACAGTCTTCATTTTGATTTCCATGTTTTTGAGTCTTGAGCTTTGAGCTCTTGTGTCATGTCATTTCAACTTGTTTTTTTCCATTATTTTAGAAAAGTAGAAGAAAATAAGTTCAATTTGAAGAGAAACTGGAGCTGAAACTGGAGAAACGGAAGAAACGGAAGAGACTCAAGTGACATTGATGAAATATTCTATTATAAAGGAAATGTCAACTGTTGTTGACAAATTTTTGGGAAAGTTGACTGCCCGTGTCACTTTTTTATTGTTCAACTTTAATTTTCTCCATTCTTCTCTTTTCCCTATTTTTTCCTCCTTTTCTCTCTTCATCTGTCTCAGTTCAGTTTTTCTTGACATATTTTCTCTGTTTTCTCTTCTCTGTTCTCTGTATATACTTTGAGCTGTGAGTAGTTTGTACTTTGAGCCAGAACTGTACGTTTTGTGTTGAGTATTGAGTATTGTGTATTCATTCGTAGGGTACAAAATGTGTGTATTTGTGCAGGAGACGCATCAAGCATCAAGTTGAGTAGAAAAAACGGCAAGTGCAGCTGTGCTCTTTCTTCTGTTTTTGTTTCCTTTTGTTTTCTTTCTCGAATCCAGCTAAACTAAACTCTTCTTGAACTTTTAACAGACGTTTCCATGTCTCGAATCTCAAGCCTAAACTTTCTGCTGCTGTTTCTGTTTCTCTGTTTCTCCAACAGTCAACGAGGAGCATGGAACAAGTAACAAAATTCAAAGAGCACTACTGATATTCTCACTCAAAGTTGACATGGAAACTTTTGGCCAAAACTCTAGATTCTAGATTCTAGATTCTAGCATTAAAACTGGATGAACACGGAGCATCCAAAGTCCACATGCTCAATGCTCAAGCCTCTCAACTCTGGATTCGAGAAGAGAAAATCCAGAGCGCGTCATGTCATGTAATGTCGCACTCTTTCAAAATTCAACTCCATAATATTGTACAATAATTCTTTCTCAATTTCGCCTGTTCCATAATCAACAATCAACAATTGCACTTGCTACTCGATACCCGAAATTATTAGGCAACATAAATTGCTTTTGTCTTTTGTTTTTGTACAGCCAAAAGCCGAAAGCCGTAAGTACAAAGTACAAGAAAAATTTTGATTAATGAAACAATCAACTGGAAATTGGGAAGTGGGAACTGTGAAAAACACAAAAGGTAAAAAGTAAAAAGACATCAAACTGTTGTGTATAAAATATGGATTAATTTGTGAATACACATGTAGAATGTATAATCTGAAATACGAGTCTCATTATGTCATGTTTTGAGTTTTGAATTTGGATCATTGGAGTTTGACCGAATTTGGAATTTTGGAATTTGAACGGATTGATTTCATTGCTTGATGAAAGATGAAAGACGAAGATGAAGGATCCACCCGACACTCGACACTATTAATTCAATACTCGAATATTTCATCTATTTACAATATACAATATACACTGTAAAATTTCCAGGTATAAGCCAAAAGCCGTAGTGCTGTACAAGACATCTGCATGTTGTAAGCACGCAATATGGAGAGGAAAACCAATGGTCGGCGCTCCACATCCGCACATTGTACATTGTACATTGTACATTGTACATAAAACAGCAAGTACAGAGCACAAGATACGTGTCTTTTCTTCTTTTCTTCTGTCTTTATGGAATTACACTGACAAGAAGAAGAAGAAGAGGAGTAAAACACAAGAAAGAAAGGAAGCCGGGAGGATAGAAATGTACGAGACCAATTATGCCATGTCAGCCATCCATTCATTCATTCATCCGTCCGTCCGTTCATTCTTCCTCTCCTAGTTTTACCTTGTATCTTCTACTTTGTAGGTTGTAGCTCGTAGTACTCGCGTGTAACATGTACAAGTATAGATCATTAGGATCATTACATATTACAACATGAGTCCAGTCCCCTCTACACCGTACAGATATTGCTTCCATCCTTTTATGTACCTTTCCACTCTCCCTTCCTTCCTTTACTCATCATTATTACTTTTTACTCCCTCCATCTTTTCTCTCCTACATTCTACATTCTACACTGTACATTGAGCATCCGCACCCTCACATAAACTTTCCGTCATAGTTATCTCTTTTACCTATTTTATACGCACAACTCCTCACAAGTACGTGGATCCTGTAATGCATGTCTTGTAGGTGTAATGTCTAGAATCTAGAATCTACTCTTATTGTAACAAGCTCCAATTTGCTCCAGCTATACTTTTATACTTTGGACTTGGACATTTTCTTCAAGGAGCATCTTTTATCCCTTCTCCTCAATAATAATAAAAATAATAATAATAACAAACGTAATAAAGCCGATATGTAATATTTTACCATGAATTTCAACTTGCCTTTGATTTTTGGTTTTGGTTTTGGTTATGGACTTGACGATCTATGTACAATCTATGATATTTTTAATATGGAATAATGGAACGTGGAACATGGACGAGGGAAAATGGAAAATGAAGTAACATCATCATTGACTGTGTCCAATTGAAAATTGGTTTCATGTTTCATGTTTCGAGTTTGATGGCATATGGAATTCAGTTTGGCTTCGTTCTGCTCCATGTTTCTTATTTAGTGTTTCATAATTCATAATTTATTTTCTACGTCTACTTTGTACATGGTACATTGTACATCCTCTCTCTTGAACGTCAAGTATCTCAAAGTGTTGTGCTTTGTGCTTTTGGCTTTTGGGTGTAATCACATTTCGTTGTGGAAAGAAGTGAGAAGAAAAGGTCACAAAGATCCTTTGTCCATGTCCAAAATCAAAAATCAAAAATCCAAAACAGACACGGATACAAATACAAAGTGTAATGAGGATCCAGATAAAAAATGAAGAAATGGAGAAAAATTAAAATGATGACAAGAAAGAATTGCACAAGATACAAGATTAAGGCAAAGGCAAGTCAAAGTAACATGTAAAATTAATTCAAGTTGTTGATTCTTCAACCGTTTCAATGCTCAAAGGAAAAGGCTTTGAAATTTGAAATTTGAAGCATCTTGACATCATTTTAAATACATGTAGAATGTAGAAGAATCAATAATCACAAGAAGATGAGCACAACAAGATCAAGTAAATGTTGAGCATTGAGCATCAAGGTAAAATCATAGAGCACGTTTTTCTCCGTGTGATTTTGTTGATTTTGATCTGATCTTGATCTTTCTTGATTCTAGATTCTAGATTCTTCATGTTTTTGTATGGAGGAAAGGATTGGAGTCTGACGGAACAAGAATTGTGAATGAGCTGGAGGCACAAGGGCTGACTGATTCTAAATTTCCAGATTCCAGATTCTAGATTCTCCATTCTAGATCAAAACTTGAGCAAAATTGAGACTCTTTCTCATCAGAGAACATGACATCATGATTCACATCTCAACTCAACTCAACTCATTTCATCTCATCCTCATCTTAACTTGGCTTTGGCTTTGGCTTTGGTTTTGCATTTGGACTTTTCTTGTTCTACCTGGAAGGCGAACTATCTCTCTCTCGTTCTCTCCATCGCTCATCGCTCATCTTTTGTACCTTCTCCAGACTTCTTCAAGCTCAAAGCTCAAATCTCAAAACCAATCCAATCCAATCCAATCTCATCCAATCTCCAATCTTCATGTATGCACTCAACTCGCACGTGGATCAATGTTCAGCATTCAGCTTTCAGTGTGAATAGAAATACGAGGATGAGTTTTGAAAACCCAGAACTCAGAACTGAAACTGAGTCAGAGACAGAGACAGAGATTGAGAGGTCCAAAATATAAAATCCTGTATGCAAAAGGAACAAGTGGATGAAAAAACAAAGGGAAAATACATATCTTGCAAGCTCGATCAAGTACGGATCTGACATTTCACAAAGTACATCACATCTCGACTCTCATGACATTTTCCATTCTCCATTCTCTTGAAACTACAAGTATATTTTACCAAGCCTAGAAAGCATAGAACAAAAGAAAGAGCAACTGACATGACTGATATAAAGTAATGGGAAATGGTTGGAGATTGAAGACGCAGAGAGAGAGAGACGCAGACATGGATAATAATAACATGTAATGTAATATATTGTAATGTAATGTAATGTGGGAGATGGAATGGAGTCTAGAGTTGGCTCTGCTCAGTGCTTGTCTGTTTGGTTTGGTTTGGATGTGATAGGGTTAAATTGAATCACTTGATGCCCTCCAGGAAACTCTTCTCCTTTTCCATAGATCTATCCAAGAATACAAGAATTATTAGAGTTCCCTCTTCCACGTTCCATGTTCCATGCTCCATGTTTCTTCCTTTTCCGCTTTCATCTATAATCCATGATCCATAATCTATACTCTGTACTCTTTACTCTTTGTTCTGTACATTGTTTTCCTCTGTTAATACAGTCATAAACAATAAACGGCGGATGAAATATCAAGCATCAAGCATCAAGATTCAAGATTCAAGTATGAATATGAACAATGAACAAGCAAGATTTTTTCATTTCCCCATTCCTCTAGTTTTCTCTCTCTGCTCAGTTTAAACATTATTAGATGACTCATTGTTTACACTGCTCATTCTCATTCTCCTCCATTTATTTATTTATCCTCTTTATTAAATTTCTCCCAGAGATTTTCCAACATTTCCAAGATGAAGATGCATTCTGAAATTTGCAGTCACGAGTCTAGAGTCTAGAGTCGAGAGGTGATGAGACCATCACCCTGAATATACGCTGACAGTAAATGGTAAAAAGTAAAGAGTAACCGTGAACCGTGACCATGATAAATGCATTGGGATGGAAGTGCATGTGGAAATAATTGACAAGTCATAATATAAAATAATAATGTGGGATCACATGAAAGTGAAAGTGAAACTGAAACTGGTGATGAAGATGAAGATGAAAATGTAAATAAATATAAATTGCATATTGCACGTGGATTGAATCACCACCTCAACATCAACATCAAGATGAAAATGAACCCCAGTCTCATCATCTCATTATTATCTGTGGTTTTGGCGTTTTGAGATGAGGACGATCCAAGTAAGGTCATTGAGCATTGAGCATTGAGCAATGAGCGTCAAGCCCACTTTCATTCCATTGTGATGACTGCTCATCTTTTTCGTGGAATCGTATAAGATGAGATGATTGTGGCTGGATCTGAATGTGGATGTGGATGTGCGTGTCATGTCAGTGTGAATCTGCGGAATTTTATTTTATATCACTCCCTCCCTCATTTTCATCTCCATCCTTATTCTCATTTCAACCATTTCATTTTGTTCCATAGCGTATCCTACACAGTTTACAACAAACAGTACAATTCACCATTTTCTTGTTAGTTTCCTCTTTCTTATCAACTATGAACTATGAGCAATGAGGATTGAGGAGTTTTCATCTTTCTCTTGTTTTTGTTCTTATGCCAATCCAGTGCACAACAAGCAAGAAACTGCATCCTCGAATGTGGAGAATAAAGAGAAGAGAATAAGGAGACTGGAGAGAGATAATTGCACGTACTTGACAGCTAAAAATGTGGAAATGAGGAGGAAAAACAATTGAGAGGCTCTCTATGACTTCTCTCTATCAACAGCCAACAGTCTCGAGTCTTGAGCTTGACTTTTTCAAACTCCGTGTAATAATCTTCAGCCATTAACCACAAACTCAGAAACAGACACAAACACTATCAAAACTCTTCATCCTCAGTTTTGATACTCCAGACTCCAGATTCTCCATTATTTCCAGTTTCCACTACAAAACCCTCAAACCAAACCAAAGGATAAAATGATGACCAGCCTCCAGCCAGTTTTAATTTTTGAATTCCGAATTCTCAGTTTCAACTCTTAACTACACACCACTGTCATTTTCATTTTCATGGATAGTTTTAAATTTTAAATGTTGTCCTCAATCATTATTATCATGATCAGTCATTGTTAATGATAATGATACAAGCAGAAAACCTTACTTTTGTCACTCGCTCTTTTTACACAGTCTTCAGGTTTTGGTGATGACAAAGGTGCATTCTGTGGCTGTAAAAAATGGCCTGAAAATGCATTTTATTTTCAATTCAATTGAAAAATTGAAAAACGTATCTTTAATTCAGGCGCTAAAATGTTTTGTATTGTGTTGTATTTTTAAGCATGTTATATTTTGTATTTTGTACAATGTACAAAATGCATTCAACATGAAATTGAACATTGAAAGTTGAAATTGAAACCAAATTAATTTTTTTCCATACTTTTCTTTCATGTTTCGTGTTTTGTGTTTCTGGTCTTTTACGGATTATGGAAGCATTTTATATTTTGTAAAATATAAAACGTAGTGTGTATAAATTTCATGGATTTGAAATTTGAATATAAATTCAAATGGAGGATGAAATGCAGAATTGAACTGCATCTGAAATCTAAAAGTCAAAGTTAAATTCAACTGGATGCAGTGGATTCTGCAGCATTGAATTGTGTTTTGTATTTTGTATTGTTTGTAATATGAAGAATAAAAGGAATAAAAAGAACAACAAGAGGAAGGAGAAGATGAAGAGGAAAATGAAGTGGATGAGGAAACAAAAGAGCGAGCCATGACTCTTTTTTATTACCAAAGGCTTTTCATTTTCGTTTTATAGTTTATAAAATGTATATTGTACAATTGTGTTGTGCATCTTCAATTCAATTCAATCCAATTCAATTCCCATTTCTCGCTGCTACAAGTTGCACGTTCTATCTTCTGTGTTGTATCACATGATATGATATTTTATTTCATTCCTTTTATTTAAGATTGGAAGAGAAGAAGAGGCAAAGAGAAGAAGTGGAGAAGTGGAGAAGAGAGAAGACGTAACATTTCACGGTTTATCCCAATCTCAGCAGGTCTGTAATAATCCAGCATGAGACAGACAGACAGACAGCAAAAAGACAGAGAGCCAAAGTGAATTCACAATTCACCCTCCAGCCAACTTTTTCATCCTCTTCATTTGTAATAATCTTTTCTATTGTTAAATATTCTACTTCCAGATCCAGAGAATAGAGTACAAAGTACAGAGACCTTCACTTTACAGATATTCATACCTACTAATTCTCAATGCCCTGTTATCTCTTATGAAACAAGGAAGGTCCAAGCATATTCATCCAACGTCCAGTGTACAGTGTCCAGAGTCCATGGAGAATGAAGAGTCAAAAGAATAAAACAATCACAGTTTCATTCACATTTACATTAATTCACCTGCTCAAAGCTCAAAAACTCCAGCCTTGAGTCTTGAGCTCAGTTTTAGCTCAGCTCAAAACTAGAGAGCTGAACAATCGACTTGAAATGATGAATACAAAACCATGACACCGTCTACAATCTACAAACTAAATGTAATACTTTTTATGTACTGAATAAACATGAGAATCAAGAAAAAAAACCTGGTGCTCAGAAAAAAAATTTAAAATAGGACTTTACATTGAATTTTTCTCTCAATTTTAGCTACTTTAAACTTCACACTTGGCGAATGAAACTTTCAGAATGCAAAACGCTTGACAAAAAGAGCCCGTTTCGGATCTACAATACATAGGGGATCAAAATCGCAAGAGAAAGCAACCATTGGCGTCGCAGTTTTGAGTATTGAGAGGAACTGCCAGAACGCAGAACGCTAGACAAAATTTCAAATCGTTTTGGATCTGCTTGACACAAGAATCCGAAATCGCAAGCAAAAGTAACAATTGGCGTCGAAATTTTGAGATTCAAGTCAAAAGTATTCTACAATCACAGACACTGCATGTAGAACTCAGAACAGTAGGCAAAAAGAGCTCGGTTTGGATCTGCAGGTTTGAAGATGCTGGAAATGCAAGAAAAATTAACAATTGGCGTCGCAGTTTTGAGTATTGAAAGAAACTGCCAGAACGCAGAACAGTAGGCAAAAAGAGCTAGATTCGGATCTACAAAAATTGAAGATGCTGGAAATGCAAGAAAACGAAACAATTGGCGTCGCAACTTGAGTGTTAAAAGAATCCAGACTCTAGACTCTAGACTCTAGACTCAAGTCAAAAATATTCTACAGTCACTGCTAGTGCCACCGCTATGGCCAGCGACATATGTCACATTGTCACATGTCATTTGTATTTCTGGTCATTTCTGGTTCATTCCCGTTCATTCTTGAACAGAACATTACTGTTGACTGTTGGCTGCTTATTGTAGATATGAACTGCGGTTCGTTGTTCTTTATTATAGATTCTACAACAGAGAATCTGGCAGTGAACAGCTCATAGTAAATTGACTGAGAAATGACTGATGTCTACCGCATATTTCATCATAATCCAGCTATTGGAAACAAATGGAGCGCATAACATTTAGAAACAACAACAGCGGTTCACTTTTCATGTTTTGTCTTTTGTGTTTTGCTACCCTCGCTTTGAGCATTGAGCTTTGAGCAATGACATTTAATAAATAGCCGGGAAATAATAAAGAGAAACAGGGCCAAAAAAGTCTCGAAATTCAGAGAATTCTTGGAATTGCTCTACTCTTTTGACGTACTGCGTAAAAAATTCCGAGAAAATTCCAATGTTTCATATTTTTCTTGCCTTTTTTCATCGCATTTATCAACCATCAAGAATCAAGAACCAAGAATCGCCTTCAATCTTGGTTCTTTGTTTGTTGGCGTTGTGAAGAAAAGGAGTGGACAAAGTCAAAAGCCATCGAGTTTTTCTCTGGTGATTAATAATTAACATTAATTTACTCGACTACAGTCAACGTCAAAGTCAACTATCACCAGTCCAATCAGCAAAATCCAAAGTTGATACACGTGTGAAGAACTGAACAAGTTGAAGCTGAAGAATTAAATATGAGAATGAAGATTGAAATTTTAAAATTGAAATGAAAGATCAAAAGTGGGATTTTTCACAAGCATTATTCAATTATTGATTATTCGTCGAGGAGTCAAGTCTCAAGTGATTTAAAATTGAAGTGATGTCTTGTCTGTCTGTTGTCTGCTTTCACAGACTTGTGACTTGAGCCTCTATGTAAATGAAGTGCACTCGTACTCGTAGAATTGTGTGTACTTAATATGTGCTTAATGCAGATGAATGATTAGCATCAGTCATCAATCATTTTATTTATTTATCCTCCGCAGCCCAGAGATTTATGATGCTCGATGCTCATTGCTCATTTCTCCGTGTATTTTGAATTTACTGTTTACTATTTAAATGTTGTAGAGTGTAGAGTGTAGACGCGTCAGAGCAATTGAATCTCCAATCTCAAGCGTTAACTTTATTTCGATGCTCGATGCTCGATTGTCGATACATTAACTTGAGACTTGAGCTTGAGATTTGAGATTTGAGTCGATGATTTTCCTCAATTACAACTCATAAATATATTTTTTATTGCATATTGTGCATTGTGCATTATGCACTGGCTCTCTTGCACCTTTTTACCCTATACTCTTTACACATGACTCGATAGTCGATACTCGATAGTGGATGGATGTATTTAAAACGTGAGTAATTTCCACCGTGTTCAATGGTCAATCTTGAACAATCAAAAGAACATGACCCATCTCGAGTCTCGAGTCTCCAGACTGCAGACTCTCAACTTCAGAGTCTCGAGTCTCGATTGTTGAGTTATGAATAGATCCTGCACATTTTGTTAGATACGCACTACACACATTACGCATGCTGATTCCAATCAATAAATTTCATTCCTCACGTGATCACAAACCTTGTACACTGTACATTGTACATTGTAAATTGTAAAGACAGTGCTCATTTGATCAGCAAACCAAACCAAACCAGCAAAAAGTCCTGGGCTGAATTTACTATTTACTATTTACTATAGTTTCTAGTGCATGGAGAATGGAGAATGGAAAATGTAAAACATAGAAGGCGGTTCAAGTATTGAAATATTGAAATATTGAAATATGGATTTTAAGGATATGAAAAATCAAAACTGCTCATATGTGACTGCACGAGCACGAGAATCGAGAATTGAGAATGGAGGAGAGCAAAAAGGAAAAAGGCACGATTTCTCAATGAAAAAGTCGAAAAAAGGTGTGTTAAAGATATGGAGTATAGGGAAATTCAAATATTTTACTCAATGCTCAATATGCAATGCTCAATATCCGTATCCATTTCACGTACTTATTTAGTCTTAGTTGGCCTCAAGTATTGAGTCTTGAGTTTTGAGCTTTGAGTTATTCCATGTAAAAATACATGCTAATTACAAGAAGAAACAAGAGATGGTTAAAGATAAGATGAGATGAGTGAGGATTGAGTATTGAGTATAGAAATTTAACACCAACGCCAACGCGGATTCCTCTGCCAATACCAATACCAACACATCACGTCCCACAGCCACAAGAGAGAGAAAAGAAGCAACACGTAATAATTTTGAGCTGTCACCAACTGCAATCAATTATCTTTGAATTTTTTACTCATTGTTAGCATATCCATTCCTTGCTAACGAATACGAATACAAACACGAATACAAACAGGAAAAGCAAAAAGTACATGTACGTTTTTATCCTTTATCTTCGTACATGGTCGATGGTCGATGGTCCTTGATATCTGGATTTTGTAGCTATGCAGTATATAAATATTATGGATTTTCTCCTCTTGTTCTTCCAACAATTATCGCATTACTCAGTGCTCAAGACTCAAAAACAGTCAATACTAATCACGCTCTTTATAAATGGGTTCTTTTCCCTTTAAATTTATTAAAAAAACAGGCACTCAACTTGCAACAAGAGAAATAAATGCACGTACTCGTTTTCCTTTTTGTTTTCATGTGTTCATGTTGATGTTGATGAACGAGTTACGACCAATTAGCAATCAGCACCGTCCTTTTCTACACGATCAGTGATCGCTGATACCAAATCATCAAATTATTATTATCATTTCTATTGCTGGTTTTGTGCATGTTGAATATTGAACATTGAACATGTCAAAATATTTTGAGACTTTTATTGGCAAAAGTATTTTGCTCATGTTTAACGCCACTTGCAAAGTTTGTGCTGGAAAAGAGAAATCACTTGATTTCAGATGGGTGTGGGATTTTAAAAGTGTAATTCAACAGAAAAACGGTAATCATTAAATGTCATGTATTTTTAGTAAATTTAAAATGAATAATAATAATAAAATCCTTGCTGTAGATTTTAGGTTGTAGGTTGTAGGTATACTTAATTGATAATTGATAATTTTCCACGTTTTTCAATATTTTGAAGAAAGGCAAAAATAAACTGTTCATCTTCAACGCCACCTGCAAAGTTTGAGCTGGAAAAGAGAAACCACTTTGCGAAAGATGTTCAATTTTGACTTGAGCGAAATCCAGCAGAAACACAACAGTAATCATTTAGCGGTATAATTTAAATAATTTAAATTTATTAAATATGAAATGAACAATAAAACTCTGATGTATTGTAGAATGTGGAGCGTAGATAATGTTACATGTTTTTTCTTGCACAACTGTTGACTGTGTTTACTGTTGTCTATTGTCTATTGACTAAATTAGTAAAATGCTTCAACTCCTCTTCAAATCCTATTTTGTCCGTTGTTCACAATTCAAATTCAAAATTCAAAATTCACATAATAATCTCAATCCTATAAAACATGAAACATAAAGCAAGGAAGATAGTCAAGTATTAAGTGGTACAAATGGGAGATGGGAAATGCATTTCCTTCCTTCTGTTTCGAGTTTCGAGTTTTGAGACTAGAGACTTGAGCCTTGAAATTTCCTGGTCCATCTCATATTCTCATATTTATCCAATGACACTCTGGATTGTCTACTTTATGTGAACAAAGGATGCAGGAGGAAACAAAGAAACAAAGATGCAACTAAAAGAAGAAGAGGAAGGGAAAAGCGAGGGAAAGTGAGAGTGTATAATTGGTCGTTTGTCGCAGAGGATCCGGATCCGCGTTGTAGATATTAGGTAGTTGATAGTTGATCCGTGATCCACTCTCCAGATAATTTGAAACGGAAAGAAGAAGAGAAAGAAAGGGTGGATGTAACTTGGTGTATTGTGTTCCATTGTAGATTGTAGTGCATTGTATTGTATTGTGAGAGGAAAGAGCTACTTTTCCGTTGAATGTTGAGTCTTTGAGTGCTACAATTTCCACGGTTATTTGTAGATACTAGATACTGGATACTAGATACGCGTAGATAGATTGTGAATAGAGAAGGAGCAGAGAACAAGATGAAGATGAAGATGAGTGCGTGCAGATCAGTTGAGTTGGTTTGAGTTGGGTTGGTTTGAGTTTGGTGAGGGAAAAGTTGAGAGTTGAGAGTTAAAGTTGATACCACTACTCGATTATGTATCTGGAGACTCCAGACTCCAGACTCTAGACTCTAGATTCGAGACTGGAGACTGGAGAAGGGAAAGGAAGAGAGAGGATGGAGAGAAGAGGAAACCCATCTTGGCCCTCATTTGCTTCAAACGGCTGTACTTAGCGAGAACAACAATGGCTGAGCGGAGGAACGCCGTGACTTCAAATGTTCTCTAATGTCCCCAATATAAACTAACTGCCTCTCACCAACCCAACAGCCCAACAACCAAAAACCAAACCTACGAACAACCAACAACTCACTGAAACTTGCACTTTTATACAAAACTAACCCAACACCAAACCATCTTTCCCTTCTATATAAGCTTTCCACCACCATCCTCTCTCTCTCTCTCTTTCTCTCACTGTTCAACTTGCCTGGAAAAAACGGCCGTTTTAATGAAACACCCTACATCTAAATTCAACAGAGTGAGTGAGAGTAATTTTCCTCTAAAAAATGGTCCAGCTTACAACCAGTAGAGAAAAGTAGAGAAAAGTGGAGAAAAGTGGAGAAAAGTGGAGAAAAGTGGAGAGTGGTGAATTGAGAATGAAAAGTGGAAAAGTGTCTTCCATACAAATAAATATAAATTGCAGATCAGATCAGACCAGATCATTTCTGATCAGATCAGGTACAGCGAGAACATCTTGATTCTCGATTCTCGATCGTTGTCGACAGTCGAGATCGATGCAATTGACGACCTTTCCCATTTTCCATGTTCAATGTTCAGGTTTGTTTTATTATCCCTTGCAATTGGAGTCTCGAGTCACAGTCCAGTTCAATTTGGTCAAAATCAAAATTAAGATTCGAGTCAAAGCCAAAGTCAAGAAGCAAATCGCCATGTAAATCACATGATGCTGTTCAATGTTCAGTGACTCCAGATTAAACTCTACAGTATTTTTGGCAAAACTTTTAAACTAGGTCAGAAATCAGAAAATAAAGAGCAGAGTTGAGATTTTCCATCTGAATTTTCTACACTCTACATTCTACACTCTACACGCCTTACAATTACGATTACGGGTGATTTGTCTGTTAAATTTGAAAGCTGAACTTTAAAACCGTCATTTATTTAAAATGACCGTGATTCACTTCCACTTTCACTTTCAGTGTAATTCAACATGATGCAGTTGGCTCCTTTGCTCCTTTGCTCCTTCACTCTCATTCTAGCTTTATTATTATGTTCCTCATTCAATTCTCCTTAAGTCTTAACTACAACGGTTTTTGTACAGTGTTCAACACGACTATCAAAACTCAAAACCAGTACCAGAGAACCAGTACGAGACAGGACATGAGAGGACGGCAGTTGACATGACAGTGTAACAATACTAATGCCCTAATTTAAATTTGCGCGGGCCAGAACTTACAACTTTCAAGGATAGAAAGTAGAAAGTAGAAGTGTAATGCTGATGATAATGGTGATGGTAATGACAATCGTAATGTCATCTGCCACTGAGTGGATATTCACATGAAATTTGAATTTGACTTTGAATCTGAATTCTGAATTTGGATTTAACATTCAACATTCAACATTCAACCTGCCGCCTCTATCACCATCACCATTGTCATCGGCATTGTTTAAACTCGGTGTTCTTCTTAATACGGCTAGTTGAATGACTGAAGTGCACCTCAAGAGTCAAAGTTACATTGTTCTACATTCTACATTCTATCCTTGTGTACTTTTAAGGAGAAGGAGAGAGGAGAGAGGACGGTCATGTTTTTTGGTCGTTGGTTGGAGAAAATAGGGAGTCGGCTGTCGCTTGTCGCTTGTCGGTAATGACGGTACTCTGGAAACTACATAGAAAGTGGAGAGTGGAGAGTGGAGAGTTGAGAGTGGAAACGTCCCATGAATGCGGAATCTCTTATTAGTCATGTTCAATGTTCAAGTAATGGATGCAAAAAGTTACCCAAAATGCATACAAATTTCTCTTTTTATCTACTTCTCCAGTCTCCAGTCTACAGTCACCGGTTCCAGGTTCCAAGTTCCTCGATCCAGGCAACGTTACATTTATATCCGAGACATGAAAATGACAATGGTGATGATGATGACGATGACGATGATGATTACAGGAAACATGATTACAAATTACCTACATAATACGCACTATCGAGAGTCAAAAGCTTTCTCCTTTCTCCTCCTCCACTTTACATCCTACATCCTACAATATATATTTATAGGAAAAGAGGGAAAGTAAAAGAGTAAAAGCGTAAAAGATAGTCATTCTCTCCTGCTCTACCATACTTTATACTGTACAATTATTAGAGTGATACTCAATACGCTTGCTACAAACTACTGTAATTTATCTCCAGTTCAGCCCAACCTGAGAATGAGTATTGAGTATTGAGCATCTTCTTTCCATGAGCAAAAAGGTAGGCGTTTCCTCATACTTGTTACTTAAGTGTCTCGTTAAAATCAAGAGATGTCTATGCAACATGTGCAACATCAAACTGGAAACATGCAATCTCTAATTCTGGCCAAGTCTCTTGTCTTTTGTTTTCAATTTTTATCGTATTCGTATTTTTAGAAAATCCTCTGTACTGGAAACTGCGTGGAAACTATCAAGAAACAACGTGTTTGATTAGGTATTGATTTTACATCTTCCTTTAGACAGTACTCAATACTCAATACTCAAGTTCAGTCCTCTGTTTTAAATAAACAGCGTAAAAGATTCAAAAAGGGTGAGAAATGGGGAAATCACCCACTCAAAACTCAAAATACTCAATACTCAAAATCGTCATTTGTATTTTTGTTTTTCTCACGGCAGCTCGTTACTTACTACTCGTTCCAGATAGAAGACAAAATAGAGACAAGAAGAGAAGAAGAAAAGTTACAAACACTTTGTAAACGCAAACACGGCTAATGTAATACAAATACTTGGATTTGGAGTACCGAATTTCCAGCTTCCAATTTGCAAACAAGGGCTCTAATTATGTTTACCTAGGAAAAAGAGAGAGAGAGAGAGCGAGAGAGTTGTAACACCTACAAGTGCTATTGATATTTTTGTCAGTAGCTGTAGAATGCAATGGATACATTGGCTCTAGCATGTGACAGGTGTGAGGTTGTCCAAAGGCTGATTTTGTCACATCTGTCTCATGGATCACGTAATTCGTATCATATTATTCAATTTTTACATCCCTGTTTTTCTTAGTCAAACTGTTTCATGTAGAATAGTTGGACGCCGCTTCTCACCTTACTCATCTCCGCTGGTGACACTGCAATACAGCCTTCAAAGCCATGGCGCATGTTCCTTTTCACAATTTCTGTATTCATTTCAAGTCTACTTGTATGTATCAAGTACGAAAGACTTTATGATTTCCTTCCAACTTCAATCTTTGAGCTTCATTCTTCATGCTTCACAGATTCTAGATTCTAAATTCAAGATTCTAAATTCTAGGTTCACAGAGTGCGATGAAAAATGAATAGGTTACGTTCTCTGTTTTCTTTTTTGTCCCTACACCTTCAATGAGTAAAGAATCTAGACTCAAGAGTCAAGAGTCAAGAGCCAAGAGTAGGGAGTAAAGTGTAAAGTGTAATTGAAACTAATTAATTTTCTGTGAAAAAAAATCCAGTTTTTATACCTTTTCCCTCTTGTTTTTCACAGTGATGAGTTGTAGTTGAACATGAACGTTCAAAGTTCAAAATGAAGAGAGAAAAAAAACACAAGAGAGAAGGAGAGAGAGACGGGAGGTGCATAAAAAAAATCTTGTTAATTGAAAAATCTACGAGTGAGCAACTGCAAGTGCTGGCTTTGGTGCTGGCTTTGGTTGTCGAGAGCGGAATAGGAAATGAGACAGTCGTAATAATAAGCAAATAGAAGACAAGAACACGAATACCAAGTGTACTGGACCCAAGTCTCTAAACTCTAAACTCTAAACTCACGGCTCAAGGTTCACTATTCAATGCTCAATGCTCAATTGTGGATAGATACGAATAGGAATAGGAATAGGACTGATGGCTAAAGATAGAGAAAAGGAGAACAAGAGAAGTAATGGTGATGGTGAGAAATACAAGAGCAAGTAGACGTAGAATAGATACTTGAAGACTTGAGTGTGTGGTGTGTGGAGTGTGGAGTGTGGAAGCTTAAGTTTCCACCGTCATAATAAATCTTAAGACGAGAGAGAGTGAGAGCCTGGAGAAATAAACAAGGAGGCCAAGAACCAAGAACCAACAATGGATATTCCATATGGAATAGATAGATGCAGATGGAAATAGATAGGGAGATATTTAGACGGACGGTGGAGGAATGAAACTGTAAAATCTGTGGAGCTTGTAATTACAAGATTTCCACAAAATTAGAGGAAGTCCTCCAGGCCTCTCAACTCCTCTCTCTCTCTCTTCAAATCTCATCTAAATTCATGATCGTAAATAAGTACTCTCTCTCTCTCTCTCTCTCTGCTGCATAATAATATAATATAATACATTGTGTGTATATTAATATGAATTAATGGGAATTAATATCAAGTCAAGATTATAGCCCAAGACCCCAGAACTTTTAATTCACTCCAAACTCAAAACACCAAACTCTAAACTCCACTATTCCGATTCCGGAATCCATGTGTTTCGAGCTCCGAGTTTTGAATTTTCTCTGGTATATTAAATGTGGAAAATAATTAATTTTCATAACGTTTGTTGTTTTTTTACAATATTCCTTTTTTCTACATTTTTACATCCTCTTCATCAACTGCAATAATTATCATCATTATCATTATTATTATTATTATTATTATTTTCATAATAATAATGTCGGTCTGCTAATACTAATATAATTTAAGGCGTGAAAATGCTCGAGCTGTTCCATAAAATCATATGAAAAGCCTTAAAATCCCAAGTTTTCACACCACTGCTCGTGCATTTGTACTCGGAATTTTTTTTAGTTTCCATAAAATTCTAAATATGATGTACGGAACTCTTGACGAATATTACTGGTACTAAAAAAGTTTGTAAATCACAATAATCACAACTCGTAACAATTTCATCAAATTTTCATGCGTGTAAGCATTTTCCTCTGAAAGCATCATGTTAAAATAGATGTGGAATTGTGATAAAAGTTATTATTTTGCATTTCCGCTATTGAAATTAGGAATTTGAACTTTGGGTATTAAATTTCGGTGAATATGTCGATTGTCGATTGTCCATGGGGCCTTTACAAGTTACAAGTTTTGTTGCATGGGTTTCTATTTAATTTCCCCTGTCTCTACTCTCTACACTCTACATTGTGCATGTAGTGCAGATTGGAGCTTGGAGATTGGAGATGTGAGATATTTCACATAATCATCCTTAATCAACACATTCATTTCTCTGACGATGACTCTCTGGATGAGTGAAATTTTCCCCCAGTCCAGAACCCAGAGTCCAGAGTCCAGAGTCCAGAGGAACTCTTCATTTTGGCATGGGATACAATGGGATCGGGTTTAAAATCCCAATTTGAGGATAATTTCTAAAATGCACACTCACATGCTCAATGCACAATGTAATATATGGATTGTGGATTGAGAATGTGATGAGATGTGGATGTAATTCCCTCGTCTCTCCTAATGGAATCCTCATCAGTAGCACCAGGAGGAAGATTCAGATGAGTAGATGCGGAGATGCGGAGATTGAAAGCCAATGGCTAGTCTCAGTCCCATTCCCACTTCCAGCTCCAGTCCCGACGGAATGAAACTATAGAAGCTGGAAATAGAAAATGAGAAGACAAGTTGTGAATTGTTCAACTTTTCAACAAGAGCATTTTAATCTCAACGAGTAACTCTGATCATGTTTCTCTTCCTCTTCATGTTGTGTTATGTTCATATCTCTCGTCTCTTTCCTATTCTCTTTGGTTGTCTGTGGTCCACAGTGTATAATGTAAATGTACAACACAATACAAATATACACTTTGAATACATTGTTGTGAGTTGTCTTTTGTGGAGGTGGAAATAAAATAAAGTGATACAATATGAACGACCGGAGAGAAGAAGAGAAAGATAAAATCCAGAATCCAGAGACTCTAGATTTGAGACAGCATCCGCATCATCATCATTATCATCAGATTTGTGGTCCATCCAGGAAACACAATACAAAATGTACAATGTACAATGTACTAGAATGGACAAAGTATAAACGCAATGCACAAAGATATCCAAAATCCACCGGGCAAAAGGCACACTCAAATACTAGACACTAGAAGATAGACACTAGACAAACAGACAGAAGTTGGACAGACAACAGACAGTTGCACGTTATCTGAGCCTAGTTTGTATTCATGCTCAATGCTCAATGCTCAATGCTCATTTTCATAGATACATTCGCATGAAATTGCAGTGGAGAGGATGAAAATGAAAGTGAGCTGTTAGTTGATAGTTTGACTTGGTTTGGTTTGGTGTGATGCCACGACTTGATTTCAACTCCAACACTAACATTTGACATTCGAGATATGGGAAATGAGATGTGGACATTATCAACAACATCCGCCATTCCGCCCATATCTCTCTCTATCCGTCAAAAAAGCCACAACATCACATTTACACAGAAACATGTCATAATTTGACGGGTTTTGGACACTCTGCAATCTAGAATCTAGAGTCTAGAATTTGCTAACTGGTCACTAGACGCTGGACATTAGAGATTAGATGCTGCACTGAATATTGGGCATTGGACATTGACGGGAAATGAGTAAAATATACACAGAGGAAATGCAATAATGATGAAAATAGATTACACTTTGAAGGACGTCCGAACTGGGATTTTCTAATCTGCACAAATACCCAGGCATTTCATGTAAAACAAACTTTACCAACTTGTGACTTGTGACAGTCTGACAGCCAAATACCAAATGTGGAAAATGGGGAGCGAAAACTTGACCATTGACTATTGACCACTCTTCATTTCCTGTTTCTAACACATTGTAATAATTTCACAAAGTGTACAATGTACAATATACCTCACATTTGTAGTTAAAATTTAGGTAGCGCGGGCGTCCAGCGTCCCTTTTCTAAAAGTGTATGGTCAATGGTAAAACTGTCTAAAAAGCCTTTGAATTTGTCAGCTGTAGATGAGACATTCAAAAAGTGAAATTGGATCTAAAATCTAAACATGTGTCCAGTGTCCATTTTTGGGTAGTGGAGTAGCCACAGAACACAAAACACTCTTTATTCTTTATTCTCCACACCGAAATTCACATCCACATTCACATGAGTATAAATATCGACATGGGCTCTTGACTCTTGATTTCTCCACATCCACCATCCACATTTTGTACATTGTTGCTCAAACTCGAATCGACTCGGCTCTTGGTTTGGCTCAAATTACAAGTCTCCAGTTTCGTCTTCTACATACATTTTCAGACAACCACCATAATATTTCTTCTCACTACAAAGTTTCATTATTATTCAACTTGACTCCAAAGTGACCGTTGACCACTGACTACTGACTACTGACCATTCTGTTCTTTTCTGTTCTATTTTAAATGTTCATCCTGTTTTTCTTTAAAAAGCAATCAAATTTTCAAGATTCAAGATTGTAAAAGCAACAATTAGATCAAAACTCTAAACTCTAGACTCTAGACTCCAGACTTGAGACTTGAGATTCAAAAGTTACTGTTCCTGTTTCGTTCCGTCTGGCTGTTGTATTTTGTGTATTTTGTATTATTATTCCAATCTGTTGGGAGTTGGGAGTTGGGAGTTAATCAGAATCAGAATGGGAATTGGAATGGAATTGAACTGGATTGAATTGCGTTGGGTTGAAAGCTGGACAAACGTGTGACCTGTGACGACGAATGCATATTAATTAGAACGGAGATGGAAGAAGGAAGAATGAAGCACAAGAAAGTCAGCTCGGCAATTAGTCAAACTGCCGAGGATCCAGTGATCGAGTGATCGAGTGATCAGATCTACATTTAATCAGATTCTCATCAAAACCAAACCAAACCAAACCACAACAAAACAGCAACAGCAAACAAAACAAGCAGACCCAAACTAAACCAAACTAAACTCGAGTCTCGAGTCTCGAGTCTGGAGTGGAGAGGAAATGAAAGAAGCCACAAGAGAGAATCAACAATCAACAATCGACATGGACAAGTAACCGAATCTCCCATTTCCAATCTACCATTTTCAATCTCCAAGTTCCAAACTCCAAACTCCAAACTCCAATCTCGAATCTAGACTGTAGAATCTTCCTTCTTCTTCTCCGTCTCCCTAATTCAAAATGCAAAGAAATGAGATGAATGGTGGATCGTGTGATCGTAAATCCAGAAAAAACTGGTTTGTTTGAATTTGAATTTGAATTTCATTTGCTCTCCTCTGGCTTCACAGCCCCAACTTTATTATGCATCCTCAATATACAGCATAAAGCCTACACTGTACAAATCTCCAGTCTCAAGTCTCAAGTGTTGAGGCAGCATCGAGCTACTTGATATTCTCTCTTCTCTCTTTACTTTGTACATTGTACGCAAATAACAAATAAGGGCACACAACACAGCAGAACGGAGCTGAAGAAGCCAAGTTAACTGGAACTGGAGAATTGGAGTAAATTCTATTTGTCTGGCGTTGTCTTGTGTTGACTTTTGACTTTGACTTTTTCCACTTCTATTTCTATTTCCACCACCTAATAAAATTTTGAACTAGTTCACGTCAACTCAAGACTCAAGACACAAGACTAGAGAGTACATACATATTGAGCCTATCTATCACCATCACAATCTCCTCTCTTCCTTCTCTAGTCTCCAGCAAAAGGATGAGAAACATGTGTAAAAAAGTGGAGAGAAAAGTAAAGGAAAGAAAAGGAATAAGAATAAAAAAGTCGACGGAGGAAATTTAACAATTTAACTGGAGCAGGAGTTAAATTAGAAAATCGTATTATTATCTCCTCCACATTTTAACTACGAGTAGATAGTTCAACATCAACCTCAAAACTCCAAACTCCAAACTTGTGCTCAACATGTAGCATTTAAAATACATGCTCCAGTTCCTACAAGTAAATAGGCAATCAACTTTGTACTCTTCCTTCTCCTCTGTGAAAAAAAACGTGGGGCAAATATAAAAAATTAATTGGACTCTCTCAATTCTCAACGATCAACTGTTCCACTGTTCAACTGCTCCTCAGAAATATTATGTAAAGAAGTCTACAATTTAGAATCTAGAAACTACAGCACATTTGTACTAATCGGCATAGTCTCGAGTCCCGAGTCTCGAGTCTCTAGTTTTATTTCATTTCATTTTCATTCCCAAAACTTTAATTTCCTCGGCTTGGGAAGCCAACGCCAAAGCCAACGGTATTTAAATTTCGGGCGCTTCTTTTGTATTGAGCATTGAGGTTTGAGATTTGAGTATTGTGTCAAAACTCAAAACTCAAAAGTCAAAGGTGAATTCAAATTTTGAATTACATTACTCATGTAAAATGTAAAGCGTAATTGATTGAACCAAACCAAGTCAATCCAAGTCAAACAAAGTATATGAAATATGTTGTACAGTGTGCAAGCTGCAGTGCAGCCGCTCTTGACTCTGTTCCCTTGATTTTTTATTATAAAATGTCCATGTCAACAAAAAATAGAGAGAGAAAATGTCGTTGCAGCTTGTCGTTGGCTGCTGGTGGACTGAATTGAATTGACTGAACTGGATTGGATTGGACTAGATTTGAGGTTCTATGTAGATTCCAGATTGGATTGACTATGTAGATAAAAATGTAGAATGGATGGAGAACGGAAAACGGAGAATGGGATTTGAAAAGAAGAAGAAGAAGACAGAAAAGAAGACGACGAGAAGGACGAGGACGAGGACGAGAAGAAGAAGAAAGGACATGAAATGGGAAGCCATCAAAGATAATTTATGTGCGGGTGATAACAATGCGTGAAAAGGAAGTTTTTATGAGACTAGCGACTACCGTTTTTCAACGTGCACTGTGCACTGGGAAGTATAGAGGATGAAGGAGTAGGGGAACGCGGGGCAAAGAAAATCACTCCAAACTTTATTTAATTTAAATTTATGTAGAAGTGTGTTTGACACAATGGCAATATAAATTGAAACTAGACTATATGCCTAACCTGTAACACGTGTTTTCAAATTTTTGCAACTACTCCCCTTCTCTGGGGGAGACGCTGAAAACAGGTCTCCGAACGCTACCATGCGGGGCAAAAAAAATCACTCCCCATTTTGACACAACCGGGCAGAAAATGACGCTTTTGACTTCAGGATCATAAAGAGCACTTAAAATTAGGCTACCATAAAAAGTTTGAAGTTATTCGGTAGAAAACTACAGCCGTTATAAAATAAAACAAAAGTTGAAAAATTTAACATGGGAAAT